>JAPPVO010000743.1:0-19283 GCA_030407325.1 Camellia japonica | reverse complement strand
TCTGAGCCCTGCCTTATTTTTCTGAGTTCTGCCCGCTAAGCCGAGCGGGATGGTCCTCCACAAGCAAGCTTGCCAGCAATAACTCTGATCTCTCCAACAGGGGGGGCAGGGTTACCTTGTGCCCGGGGTTGCTGTGGAGGGCGATCATGACCTTGGTTAGGTTGTGCAAGTTGTCGAGGAGGGGTGCGCCGGCGATCGTTTCTGATAGGTTCAGTCCTTTGCCTTTGCTGAGGGCGGGCTTTCGTGAACTGACTGAGACATCCCTGACGTATAAAGCCCTCGACCTGGTCTTTGAGGTTAACACACTTCTCCGTATTATGGCCGTAGTCCTGATGAAAGCGGTAGTATTTGGGCTGGTCTCGTTGGTTAGAAGGAGACCGTGACGGTTGGGGCCATTTTAGGGGATAATCTCGTTGGATCTGGTTTAGGACTTGTTCCATGGGGGAATTGAGGGGTGTGTATCGTTCGAACCGGCCGGTCGGTCGGGTTGGCGCCGACCGGTCGGCTCGGGCTGGTCGGTCGATATACTGAGGTGTTTGGTGAGTGTACTGGGTGTTTCTGGTTTCAGAGTCCTTTCTTTTCTCTCTGGGGGTCGGGTTTTTGGATGTAGGATCTTGTCGGGCGGCTAGGGAATCTTCGGCGTTCATGTATTTTTGGGCTTTGGAAAGTAGGGTTGCCACGGAGGTGGGGGGTTTTTGGAGAGGGAAAAAAGGAAATCAGATGATCGTAGACCGGCCATGAAAGCCGTGAGAATGACCTTGTCATCATTTTCTGCCACATGCAAGGCCTCGATGTTGAAGCGGGTGACGAAGCTGCACAGTGACTCTCTCTCCGACTGACGGATGTTGAGGAGTTGAGTTGCCGGACACCGTTGGCGCTGGGCACCAATGAAGTAGCTAAGGAAGGAGTCACTCAGGTGCTAAAAGGTAGAGACAGAGTCCGTCGGTAGTTGACTAAACCACAGTCGGGCCGACCCCTTAAGTGTTACGGGGAAAGCCCGACACATGATTTCATCAGGGAATGCATGGAGGATCATGCGGGTCTTGTAGGTCTCCAAGTGATCGACTAGGTCCGTTGTACCGTCGAAAGAGTCAATTGAGGGCATTTTAAACTTAGGAGGTAGAGGTTTGTCCCTGATGCAGGCAACGAACGATGAGTTGGCTGTGGTAGATGGTTTATGTTGTATGTTCTGCATAACTCTTTGGAGCTGGAGCTTCATGGCTCGAAGTTCTACGTCCCAGAGAGGAACGTTGTCACCACCTAAATGCAGCGGGGGCTGGACACTACTGGCCTCTCCCTTGGGGGTGGGTGCCTGGACCGATGGAGGTGGGACCCGGGGTGACGGGTTTATATCTGGGGGAGGGGGTCGCAAGCCTTCCAAGTTAGGTAGATGGGGCTGCTGGATAGTATGGCTCGGCGCTCGTTCTTGGTTGGGTGGTATATCTGGAGGTGGTGGAGGAGGCATAGGAAGGTTCCTTTGGAGTAGAGCATTAATCAGGGCTTGGTTTTGCTCGGCTAGGCGGTTAATGCTGTTGGTGAGCTCGGTGAAATACTGCGGCGGGTTGTTTGGATTGGGAGGGTCGGCTTGGTGGTCGGCAACATTGTGGTGAGAAGCCATGGATCTAGTGATGACTATCCACCTTGGTGGGTGGCAGGAAAGGGTTATTGGGAAAGGGTCTCCGGTGACAATGAGCACAACTAGCGCGCAGAGCAAAAGGATTCCCACAGACTGCGCCAACTGATATTACAGCGTGTTCCAAATGGAACTGGTTGGACTGATCCACGCTTCCCAAACCGGTGCCCGAGGTACCAAGCCCACAGAGAGACCTGCACAAGAGTTCAATGGGGAATGGGGAGTCCCCCAGCGAACCCTCCGATGAGCAAGTTAGAAAGAGAGATGGAATGTAGGGATAGATTAGTGATAGAAAGCTTAACCTTTTCCTTGTCTTCGATGCCTGCTTATATCCTCTGCTAATCATGTCGTTGTCCCTTCCGACCTATCACCTTGGCCGAAAGTCTATGCTCTAGCTTACCTTGTTCATGGTGAGGCCATTTTGTCCCGACGGGGAGGGGTTATCGCAATAAATACTGTAAGGAAGTCCATTAATGGCTGATGTGCAGTGCAATAACTTTGCAGGATCTTTGTCTGCTTATGTGGCTTGTCCTTCTCTTGCCACGTGTTTAGATGTCATTGGTTCTTAATGCCACGTTGAGCTCCAGCAACGTTGGGCTTTAGTATTTGAATTATATATTGGGCCCTAAGTGGTGGGCTATAACCTTTATGGGCTTACCCATGTCAAATCTTTACCAACGTAAAAGATTAATTATTATTTTTTTCATTGTACCAAATTTATTTCCTCTCATTTATGTGTTAATTAATTACGATCGTACAATTTAATTTTTCTCTATTTTGTAAATTGGCTATGCTACGGACCAAGGATCCAACTACAAAAAAATAATAATAATAATAATAATAAGAAAAAAGTTTGTGATTCCTATTCAATTGCAGTACAGAACTTACAATACAAATGCCACACATTTTTTTATTTTTATTTTCTTGGTATTTTTCAGTGGTTGGATTCTTGATTTGTAGCATTTCACTTGGTAAATAATTTCTAATTAATTGACAAAGCAATGTGTAGGTAGGCGGGAAGCTAGATATCCAATTTTGACATAAGAAAAGGATGATCTAAAATTATGATTGCCTACATATGTCCTTGTACGATGTAAATCAATATGTTAATTTTAAATTTTCGGTGACTAAAATATGATAGGTACTTGTACGAGCAAGAAATAATGTTCTCGTATAATCCTGTTGATCAAGTTTGCGCTCCTCCAAACGTCGTCGCTTTACTCCCTGAAAACACAAACGTGAGCTAGCCGTCGGGTGTGTGACGGGTACCTCTCCGATGCCTAAGTCAGCAAAATAGACAAATAGACAAAAGCTTTGTGTATTTGAGAATCAAAGTTGTGTTACCTCTCCCATAGGTTTTGTTATAAGCTTTTTATAGGTTCCGTGTGGCACAATCCTAGTAGGACTCTTATTCCTCCATGTAGAGTCCTCCTAGGAATCACACTCGTAAAAGATAATGCTTATCTTTCAACACCCCCCTCACTACTTAAACCAAGTGAGATGGTTTTACCTCGGTAGTATCACAAAACGACCGAGCTAACATGGCCATACTAAAGCGGCAGAAATGACCGAGCTCCATCGGGCTCGGTTCTCCCCTTCATTGCTTATATCTCGGTTTTGAACGTTGAAACCGAGCTAACCGCAGTAAGCTTTGACCGAGCTAGTGGGAGTAAGGTCCACAATAAGACGCCCAAATGCCTCAGTTCTGAACACCATGACCGGGCTAAATATCACCATACCGACCGTGGTAACCCAACCACAACTAGACTGGGCTATTTGCAAGGTCCTTTCACTCGGCCCTTTTTACCGCGGCCCATTACCGCGCCTTGGCCTACCTTGGCCATAGTGCATATAAAAACTTCCTTCTCAATTGCCCCTTAATTCCATCTGCGCAGCATGTTTGGGATTACCTATTACCAGCCGAGCTAAAACTTTTAGCCTTTCAACCGAGCTAAATTAACACCGGGCTACTAATCTGTTCGGTCAAAACGTCTTTTCAGTCGATGTAATTGAATCGCTTTCTATTCCATGGACACGTGGCAAACTCTCAATGGCCTAGCGTAGCTGTCACGCCGTCTTCGTACTCCAAAAAATTTGAACAGTCCCGCTTTTTCTTTGTTTTATACGAAAAACCTCTTTTTTGAATCAAAGACTCTCCTGTTCATCTTCTCTCTTACGCTCTCTGAATTCCTATTTCTCCTCAACACTGCATTTGCAAAACTCGTGTTTTGCTGCTGATATCGTTTCCATCTTCAGTTCCTTCATCTTGAACTGGTATGTAGCTCAAATCTGTTTCCTTTCCATTGATTTCGCACTTGTTTTGTAATACATATCATAGTATGTATGTTTCTCAAAACACTTTCAAATGGTTTTCTCTGTAATGAGTAAGAACTTTTTGAATAGTAATCACACCTACTGGATTTGTAAACACACTGAAATGGGACGTTTTAGATCCAAAATCACACTCCAACCGAACTAGGATCTTGTTTGTATTAGGTACAAGCCTAGCCAGATTGAATAACTCTTCTAGCAACCGAACTAAAACTTCACGCCGTACTTGTAGTTTCAATAGGTCTAAGTACCTTCTGTTTCAATTAGCCGAGCTAGCGAACTGTATTAGGTTTGCGCAATACTGCACTAGAAAGCCTCAACCACTGACCGAGCTATAACTTGGGGCTAAACCAGCTCCCTGACTTAGTCAAAATCGAACTAAGAATGCTGCACCATAAGCTTCAACCGGGCTACGAACTTCTCATTTACTTAACCGGGCTAAAGTCCCTTGCGCAAACCGAGCTAATAATGGATAGTATTCCACGTAGCCGAGCTTAAGGCAACATGTATTTTACCTTTGTTTCTTTTAGCACGGTCCAACGATCTGTGCTTAACACCTTTTTTTTTCACTTTGCAGACTTAGGTTGGCCAGGCACTCTTTTGAACGCTCAACCAAGCTACTCAGCGTTATCTCACCACTAAGCTAATACTCCAGCTAAATTATACATAATTTGAGACCATATGGGCAAATATAGGTTTTTAGTAAACTCTCCAGGGGCTATGGCCGAGTTCCGAAGGGATTATCATATCCTTGATGATGTCCATCTTAGCTTAGCCGAACTAGACACCACTCCCTGGGAAAAACCGGGCTTTTCCCCTTCACCCTTCTTTCCATTGTAGAAACTGGACTTCGATTCCCCGTCCAACCACTTCTTTGTGAGTTCCTCAGACAAACAAATCTTTGCCCTACCCAGCTTTCCACCAATTCTTACCGAATAATAAATGGCATCGCTGAGCTAAATCGCCGGCTTGGCCTCAACCTCGTTTTAGCCGAGCTATTTCACCAGTACTCTCTAGGCCAAAACGAAGATGGATGGGTTTACTATTTAAGAATAAGACGCCACCGAGAGAAAATAATAAAAAATACCCCGGACAAAGATGTAAACGATGACGATTCTTTCTGGGTTTCTGGTAACTTTGAGGATCAGGAAGCCCAAATACCAGGAGACCGCATCAACTGGAATACAGGAGTAGCTGGTATAATTACCTCGGCTTAGTTTTGTGCTTTCTTTACTTCGTTTGTAAGTTTTGAACCGCACTAACCCTTCTCTTTTTTCCTTTCTTTATGCAGATTTGAACTTCTAAAGTCGCAGTACAGTTACCCCAACCTTGATGCCCTCCGTGCCGCAGTAGATATCCCAATCGAAGTTGGGTCAAGCTACTTAACTTCAAGCCGACCTACAGATACAGCAGCAGGAGGAAGACCAGGGTGACAGACTTCCTCTTGGAGCCCTCTCCTGAACCTGATCCAACCCTCCCACAAATCAATCTTATCCCATTGACTGCAAAACAAGAGATGGCCAAAAAGAGAGCAGTAAGAGCTCTTATCACCGAAACAAACCAGGCCGAGGTACCACAAGCCGGCCAGACAAATGAGGCCATGGTAGCGCTTCCCATCTTTCAGCCGTCATCATCTCGGCCAAACAAGCGTGCTCGGACTTCCACAACCGAGCCACGCCTTGTCGACGAAGATGAAACCATCCTTCCCCAGACCACACCACCGAGCCCATAACCGGAGTGCTCTGACCGAGCTACCTCCTCTAAATGGATACCAAAGATCACCTACAAGAACCGCGCTATCACTGACTCCGACTCAGTGGTCGCAGAAAAAGACCATTTGTTGGCCTTTAATCTTGCCAAGAGCGTCTGCCTTCTAGGTGATCAGCTGATATGGAGCACCACGATCACCTCACCGAGCTGAAGGCTATTCGCTCGGCAACAAAATCAATGGTGCTGGTAAGTTTCTCCTTTTTCTTATTTCTCCTTTTTCATCTGTTTGCTTGGTTCAGCTAAAAAATTGTTTCTTTGTTTGCAGGCCCTGCAGAAGAACCATGTTGCTCACAAGCGCGTGTTGGAGCTTCGAAAAACCACAAGGCAGGCCATGGCAAAGGCCAATGCTAAATCGGCCGAGCTAGACGAGGCCAAGAAGAAAATGGCCGAGCTACAGACCGAGGTGGCCCGCCTGACCGGTCTTGTCAACTCAGCCGAAGCTGATAAGCAGAAGGCTGCGGTCGTGTTGAAAGATAAACATTTGCGCGAGCTAGCCAAGCTCGAGGGAAAGAAGAACGCCGAGATAACTGAGTTGGAGAAGAAGGTGGAAGACGCGGAAGACCACGATTACAAGAAGGGCGAAGCCACCTATATCCAGCAGTGTGAGGCTGCTAAGGATATATTCTTTAAATGTGGGTGGAAAGCGGCCGTGTCACAGCTCGGTCATGGTCCAGAAACCGAGGTCTTCCTGAACCCTCTTCCGCACTTTATCCCGAGCTACATGGCGGAGTATGCCGACTTCATTTAACAAAAATTTCTTCAAGTTGAGGAAGAAGAAAAAGCAACCCCTGCCACCACTACTGATCTCGGTCTTCAAGCTGTCCAGTCAGCTCAGGTGGAACCATCGATGCCCATTGCGGTTGACGACGTGGTGGAGACCGACCTACCCGTCGATACCGGGCTACCTATTAGTGATGCCCGGGTTGACTTGGATGCTGATTTAGATGATCTCTTGCTTGATCATGTACTTTCTTTTTTACTTCTTGGAGAGAACCTGTAACCGGGCTAAGGCCCCATCTTTTGTACCTTTGATTTGAACTTTGAATGAAAGTTTCTTTTGTTTCAACTGTTTGTTCAGTTTACTCCATGCATTTATTTTCCAACTGTAATCTGAATGAAGTATAACATTTTCTGGCCGAGATACCTATCTCGGTCTTAACCTTGAAATCTATCTGGTCATACCTGCCAACCTTTTCAGCCTAGGTTTTTACCTCGGCTGAAGATCACTAAAAGTTGTTATTCCAGCCAACCACTCTTCAGCCTGGATCCTTATCTCGGCTGAAGAGTACTAAGTGTTGGTTTTTCCAGCCAACCACTCTTCAGCCTAGATCCTTATATCGGCTGAAGAGCAATAAATGTTGGTTTTTCCAGCCAACCACTTCAGCCTAGATCCTTGTCTCGGCTGAAGAGCAATAAATGTTGGTTTAGCCAACCTCTTTAGCCTAGATCCTTATCTCGGCTGAAGAGCAGTAAATGTTGGTTTTTCCAGCCAACCTCTTCAGCCTAGATCTTGATCTTGGCTGAAGAGAGCCCAAAGTTGGTTATTCCGGCCAACTTTGAGCAAAGTGTTTAGTTATTCCGGCCAAACGTCCTGCAGCCTAGATCCTTATCTCGGCTTAGGAGGAGTAAGTGTTGGTTTTTCCAGCCAACCTCTTCAGCCCAGATCCTGATCTTAGCTGAAGAGGGCTCAAAGTTGGTTATTCCTGCCAACCCAAAGCCAAGTGTTTGGTTATTCCTGCCAAACTTCCTATAGCCTCGATCCTTATCTCGGCTTAGGAGAAGTAAGTATTGGTTTTTCCAGCCAACCTCTTCAGCCCAGATCCTGATCTTAGTTGAAAAGGGCTCAAAGTTGGTTATTCCTGCCAACCTAGAGCCAAGTGTTTGGTTATTCCTGCCAAACTTCCTGCAGCCTAGATCCTTATCCTCTGCTTAGGAGAAGTGTTGGTTTTTCCAGCCAACCTCTTCAGCCTAGATCCTGATCTTAGCTGAAGAGAGCTCAAAGTTGGTTATTCCTGCCAACCTAGAGCGAAGTGTTTGGTTATTCCTGCCAAACGTCCTGCAGCCTAGATCCTTATCCTCGGCTTAGGAGAAGTGCTGGTTTTTCCAGCCAACCTCTTCAGCCTAGATCCCGATCTCGGCTGAAGAGAGCGCAAAGTTGGTTATTCCAGCCAACTCTGCTTTCAATGCCCCTAACTCACTAAAACAGCTTTTACAGCAGAAAACAATTATACTGAAAAGAAACTACTTGTTTTATTGAGAAAAGGAAAACTACAAGTACGTTTAAAGAAAAGCTAAAAATAAAACAGTTTGAGATTGGCAGTGTTCCACGGCCTGGGAATGGCCTTGCTGTCTTCATCTTCCAAGTGGTATGCCCCTTTTCCTGCTAATCCAACCACTTTGTAAGGTCCTTCCCAATTGGGCCCTAACTTGCCATCTCCGGGTACCAGGGTGTTGCCCATTACTTTGCGTAGCACCCAGTCTCCAATCTTGAATTGCCTTGGATGTACTGTCTTGTTATATTTTCTGGATAACTCTTGCTGGTATGAGGCAATGTGAACAAGTGTTCTTTCTCTTCTTTCTTCTGCAAGGTCGATCTCCAATGCTATGGCTTCTCCATTTAAGTCTGGATCAAAATTTTCACTTCTAATTGTGGGGAGGCCGACTTCCAGTGGGATTACTGCTTCCATGTCATAGGCCAAGGAAAAACGTGTTTCTCCAGTAGACCGCTGAGGTGTGGTATGATAAGCGCATAAAACATGATGGAGCTCCTCCGCCCACTTGCCTTTTGCTTTCTCCAGCATTTTCTTCAATCCATCTAAGACGACTTTGTTTGATGCCTCCGCCTGGCCATTTGCTTGGGGGTATGCCGATGCAGAGTTGTAGAATTCTATCTTGTATTCTTTACAAAAGTGTCTAAAAATTTTACCATCGAACTGAGTGCCATTGTCAGATATTAGAGCTTTTGGTATGCCGAATCGAGTGATGATATTCTACCAGACGAACTTCTTCACATCTTTCTCCTTTATTGATGCTAATGCTTCCGCCTCCACCCACTTTGTGAAGTAGTCTGTTGCCGCAAGAAAAAACTTTCTGTTGCCGGGTGCCGTTGGAAGTGGTCCTACTATGTCCAAGCCCCACATTGCGAAGGGCCATGGGCTAGTTAATGGTAGAAGCTCTCTGGCTGGTTGATGTATTTGGTGTGCAAACTTCTGACATTTCTCGCACTTTTTGACATACTTCTCTGAATCTGCTTGCATGTAAGGCCACCAATATCCCTGCGAAATTGCTCTGTAGGTCAATGATCTTCCTCCTTGGTGACTTCCACATACGCCTTCGTATATCTCGAACAAGAATGCCTCGACTTTGCTGGGATGAACGCATTTCAAGTAAGGTCCTGTGAAGGATTTTTTGTACAAGGCCATTGATGGGGAGAGCCAAAATCGCTGTGACTTTGCTCTAATCTTGTTGGCTTCTTTCTTTTCTTCGGGTAAGACGCCGTTTTTTAAGAACATTATAATGAGATCCATCCATGATGGGCCTAATTCGGCGCAACATACCTCAGCTACTTCGGGTTCTTCAATGCTTGGTCTTGGTAAGTAGTCAATCAGTAACAGATGTGGGATGGATGTATCTGCCATTGAAGCACAGCCTGCTAGTTCGTCTGCTTTACTATTTTCTTCCCTGCCGATCTGCTCTATCCGCACTACTTCAAATTTCATGATCTCTTTTCTGACTAACTCTTGGTATTTAGCCATCCTTTCATTATTTGCCTTGTAGTCGCCTGAAATTTGGTTTACCACCAGCTGTGAGTCACTGTAAACCATTAGCTCGGTGGCCTTCATGTAGAGTGCTGATTTTAGGCCTGCCAAAAGCGCCTCATACTCCACTTCGTTGTTTGATGCTAGGAAGCCAAGGTTGACTGCTTGTTCCACTATTAGGCCATCTGGTGAGATAAAGACTATGCCAAGTCCTGCACCGTGCCTGTTAGACGCTCCATCCACGAAAAGCTTCCACATCTCTCCAACGAACAGCTTCTAGCAAGTGGAGGGATCGGATGATGCCTTGGGGTCATGAGTGTTGCTGGTGTTTTCTTCAAAGTCCACACTTATTGTTTACCCCTCACTATCTGATTGTACTAAGTTTTTACTTGTTGATGAGTCTTTGCTTGGTGTAGCATGGTTTCTTCTTCCTCCCTTTCTTCACTCCGGTCTGTTTTGGGATGTGGCTGGACATCCTGTATCAAGGGTTGCACATTTCCTGTGGCACTTTCCATCCCCATTTCGGTTGTACCAGTCAAGTCAACTAGATAGATGTGATGACTTCCTGGTGTGAACTCTGCCACAAAGTCTGCCAAAGCTTGGGCTTTTATTGCGGTTCTGGGTTGAAACTTGATGTCAAACTATCCCAACTCCACTGCCCACTTCAAGATTCGCCTAGAAAAGCTCGCCCTCTCAAACAAAGCTTCTAATGGAAAAGCTGTGAGGACGATTATGGTGTGGGCGTGGAAGTAATGCGACAGTTTCCTAGAGGCCATCATTAGGGCTAAGGCCAGTTTTTCCAATGGTAAGTACCTGGTTTCTGCGCCTAGCAAGGTTTTGCTGACATAAAAGATGGGCAGGTGTTGGATTCCTTCCGCTCTGACCAACACCGCGCTGACTGCGTGCTGTGAAACTGCCAAGTACAAAAAGAGCTCTTCACCAGGTATTGGGGTTACCAGCAACGGTGGAGAAGACATGTATTCTTTCAGGCTTTCTAGGGCGTGATCGCATTCTTCATCCCACTCAAACTTGGCCTTTAACGCTTGAAAAAATGGTCGATATCTGTCTGACGACCAACTTATGAACCGGTTGAGCGCAACTGCCATACCAATGAGATGCTACACTTCTTTTACTGAGTTGGGCCTCTCTAGATCCTGAATTGCTTTGATCTGAGAGGGGTCTACCTCTATACATCGGTTGGTCACCAGGAAGCTTAGGAATTTGCCAGATCCTATGCCGAACGCACACTTGGATGCATTAAGGCGTAACTTGTTCTTTTTCAGGATCTGAAACATCTCACCTAGGTCCTTGAGATGGTTATTCTCATCCTTGCTTTTGACCACCATATCATCTATGTATGCCTTCATTGTTCTGCCTAACAATAGTTCAAACATCTTGGTGACCATCTGCTGGAATGTTGCCCCTGCGTTTTTTAGGCCAAAGGGCATGACCTTGTAGCAATACAGTCCTCTTGGCATTGTAAAGGATGTCACCTCCTGGTCTGGTTCATACATAGCGATCTGATGGTAACCTCTGTACGCATCAAGAAAGCTAAGTCGATTGTGTCATGCCGTTAGGTCTACCAGTTGGTGTATCCGCGGTAAGGGAAAGCTATCCTTTGGGCATGCCTTATTGAATGTTTTGTAGTCCACGTAGATACGCCATTTTCCATTCTTCTTTGGCACCACCACAGTATTGGATATCCACTTGGGATAATGCACTTCTCTGATAACTCCTACCTCTAGAAGGTTTCCCACTTCTTCCGCTATTATCTCGGCGTGGTGGAGTGCTGATCTGCGAGTGCGATGTATAATTGGTCTGGCAGTTGGGTGGACATTTAATTGGTGACAGATAAAGTTTGGGTCAATGCCAGGCATGTCATAAGGCGTCCAGGCGAACACTTCGATGTTAGAGGTTAAGAATTTCATGACCTCTATTCTCTCAGTGCTGGACAATGACGAGCCGAGCAAAAAGAACTTTTCTGGGTCTTTTTCATCTATCCTTACCTGTACCAAGTCTTCCATCGCCTTCTGTTCAGCTACTTTGCCAACATCTGTGAACAGCTCATTGCTCTCAGGTTCTTCCACCATCTGTACATATCCCTTGGTAGCGCAGTTGCCATTTACTGTGACGAAGCATTGTTTTGACATAATTTGGTCTCCAAAGACCTCTTCAATTACTCCGGCTTCGTTGGGGAACCGCAATTGATGGGTCGTTGAACACACCAAAATTAAATACTAAATTATACCAAATTCAATTAGAATAATGGCAAGTCCAGGTATTGATCCACAGGGACTATTATGAAATCAAACTAATTTAATTGTCAAATTCCTAAATTAATTTTGATGAAAAGATTGGTTGTTTATAACCTAATTTAATAACGAATAAATTAAACTAAGAAATTGAATTATCAAGAATAATTGAAATTGGGTTTACTGAATTGGGGAAAAATCCTAGGGTAGAGAATTCACCACTAACCACATAATTAGGGTTTCCAATTGAAATCAATTATGCTATAGTTTGAACGGATTAATGTTTCGCAACTACAAGTTCGAAGCATTTGACAAGAAGATCATTACATTCAATGTACGAGCACGAACCATCTCAAGTAATACGAATCGTTCACTCTAAACTAAGGTAGTGATACGACTCGTTCCACGTAGCATGGTTCGTCTCATACCTTGAATGTGAAGGAATAGAAAACACATGTATGGATAATATTCAACAATCACAGAAAGTCAAATATTCAAAGGAATAATGAAAATTATATAAAAGAAACTTCTAAAACACCATACAAATGTTCAAACCTTTACATAATTTAAAATCAAAAAGAAAACTAAATAATTACATGGCTAGGATTTCATCAAAACCCTAGAAAAGGAGACTAGCCACTCATGGAGGAGTGGGAGGAGGTAGATGGAGAAGGAACCACCATGGGAGACATCTTTGAAGCTTCTTGTTCCTTTCTCTTTCCCAAACCCTAGCCTCTCTCTTTAGGTCAAAACAATTTCAGAACCCTAGAAAAGCCTTTCCCTTTTCTTTTTATACTTCTATTCACTTCCGAATAGGTTTAAAACATCAGTTTGACTTTTCCAGAAAAAGTCAACTCTGTCCAAATTTTGTCCTTTTGCCCATTTTATGCTCCGACGATGTACAACCTGATTGACATTCAACACACATAAAGTATACGGTTTGACCATCAAGTGAAATTAAGAGATTCTAATTAACGGCCTCAATGATGTACAATTCGGCCTTAATCAGCAATACTTGATGGTAGGTTGACACTAACGCTCGCATGGTATGCAGCCATGTCCTTTCCAAGATTATGTTGTAAGTGGAAGGGACTTTCAATACCCAGAATTCCACTTGTTTCGTCATGCTTCCTGCTCTGACTGGGAGGATTATCTTGCCCATTGGCCACTTTGGCATTGAGTTGAATCCGATTAGGAGAGATGTTGCAGGCGCTAAGTCTTTGTCCTCCAGTTTTAATTGTCTGAAGATTTCGTAATACATTATCTCACACGAGCTTTCTTGCTCGATCAAAATCCATTTGATGTCGTAATCCTTGACGCGGAGTGTGACGACCAGTGCATCATCATTGTGAGGGCAATATATCCTTGCTAAGACACTGTCTGAAAAAAAATATGACATTTGTGGCTTTTGTTCTCCCCTTTTTGATGGCAGGTTGTGCACTTAATACCTCCCTTAAGTGCTCGGCCTTCTTGATCATTCCCCTGAGCTCACATACTCACTCAGGTTCGAATACCCCATGTATTACGTTAATCACGCCTTGAGGTGGAGTGTCGATCGGCATTCCATTTGGGTTGTCGTGGTTCTGGGAGGCTGGCTGGGTCCCTCCTTCTATGTACTGGTCCAGGTGCCTAGCTGCCACTAACTCCTCCAAGTGCTGTCTCAACGGCGTGTAATTCTCTGTGTGGTGCCCCTTTTCATTATGGAAGGTACACCGGGATCCTTCGTCATAGTCTTTTTTGCTTCTCCCAACTTAGCTGGCCATCGGACGAAAGGTTCATCGCGTATCTCACTGAGAATTCGGTAGATTGGTTTTTTGAACACCGTGGTAATGGCAGTGCAAACTCTTAGCCACCTTTTGTCTGGATCCTCTTTGTTGGCCCGTCTGCCCCTCCCATTCCTGCTTGGTCGTTCTACCGTGTTGACTTTTGCCGAAGTCTTTTTATTTGATATTGCTATTGTGTCAGATTTCGTCTTAGCACGGGCGCCATCCTCTTCCACACGAATATGTTGGTGCACTCTCTCCATTAAGGCTGCCATCGTGAGGGGAGACGTCATAGTGATTGAATCCCTCAATTTGTTGCCGACTGGCAGGCCCCCTTTGTATTGTGCGATGGCGAGGTTTGTAAGACAATCTCCTATCTGGTTGAAAGTTTCCCAATAGCGACTGTTGTAGGACCTCAATGTTTCTTTTGTTGCCCATGTCAATGGAGAGTAGCTGATCGATCTCTACTGGTGTCTTGGTGTTCGTTCTAAACCTTGTCACGAACACCTCTGCCCAGGAGGTGATGTTGCCTTCTGGTAGCCTTTTGAACCAAGTTAGACCTAGGTCGCCTAGGCTGGACGGAAACAGGATGCACATTAAAGCCTCTTTTCGCAGGTATACTGCCATAACCTGGCGAAAATGGCTCAAGTACATGTAGGGGTCCGTCTTCCCCTCATAAGTGGTGAATTTGGGTTGGTGAAAGCCCGAAGGTAGTGGTGCGTTCTTAATTGCCGAAATGAACGACGAGGTCTGCAGCCTTGCTAATGCTTTGTCTATTGGTTGTAAGCAAGGCGCGGTATTGGCATTCCTACCTCGACGCTCCCATGCGTCCGAGGAGCCAACCGCTGAAGGGCTGAAACTCTGCGCGGGTCGCGCGTCCTGGTATCTTCCTTCCATCGTGCCCTTTCTTCTAGCATAGTTCGCAAATCGGATGATCTAGGCAACTCCGTCTGCCTGGATGACGTCTGGTGCGTGCGCGAGGGCCGATAGGTGCTTCCCTCAATATATGACCTCTCAGTTCTCGTTCTCTCAGACCTGGAATAACGAGTCCTGGGAGTTCTTGACTGAGTGTCGCCTGTTCTCAAGCTCCTACTCTCTACTTGCGATGGCGTGGTATGCCTACCATGATCTTCCGAGTGGCGAGGGGGCATACTGCTTTTGCACCTCTCTCCTGTCGCCACCCTTTTTCCTTTGATCTGGCGCTTCATAGACTCCATGTCTGCCGCCATCTTCCTTATTAACTCGTCTTGTTCCTTTACGCGATCCTCTAGAACTTGAGGATCCATCCTCTGCTTTTGTCTTTCAGGACTTTGAGAACGACGGGGGCTGTTAGCCCGCCTGCCCTTGGCATCCCTCCGGGAGTTCTGTCGCTGGGGCTGTAAATCCGCCATGGGAGGGATAGAAGGCAAACCTTCGCGCCTCCCACCCCCCTCTGGGGTTTGTCCATCGATAGCGGACTGCGACAAATCTTCATGGTGCGCCATTACTCCAATTAGAGAGGAAAAACTTGATCAAGAGGTTTTGTTCTTTCTGGTTTTCCCACAGACGGCGGCAATTGTACGAGCAAGAAATAATGTTCTCATATAATCCTGTTGATCAAGTCTGCGCTCCTCCAAACGTCGTCGCTTTACTCCCTGAAAACACAAACGTGAGCTAGCCGGCGGGTGTGTACCGGGTACCTCTCCGATGCCTAAGTCAGCAAAATAGACAAATAGACAAAAGCTCTGTGTATTCGAGAATCAAAGTTGCGTTACCTCTCCCATAGGTTCTGTTATGAGCTTTTTATAGGTTCCGTGTGTCACAATCCTAGTAGGACTCTTATTCCTCCATATAGAGTCCCCCTAGGAATCACACTCCTGAAATATAATGCTTATCTTTCAACACCCCCCTCACTGCTTAAACCAAGTGAGATGGTTTTACCTCGGTAGTATGACAAGACGACCGAGCTAACATGGCCATGCTAAAGCGGCAGAAATGACCGAGCTCCATCGGGCTCGGTTCTCCCCTTCATTGCTTATACCTCGGTTTTGAACGTTGAAACTGAGCTAACCGTAGTAAGCTTTGACCGAGCTAGCGGGAGTAAGGTCCACCATAAGACGCCCAAATGCCTCAGTTTTGAACACCATGACCGGGCTAAATATCACCATACCAACCGTGGTACCACAACCACAACTAGATCGGGCTAACTGCAAGGTCCTTTCACTCGGCCCTTTTTACTACGGCCTATTACCGCGCCTTGGCCTACCTCGCCCTAGTGCATATAAAAACTTCCCTCCCAATTCTTAACTAATAAATGAAAACAATCTTTAGTAAAACCTTAATTTTGTTTTACCAGCAAGTCGATCTAAAAGTGATGATGGAGCTTTGCATATATATTTCAGATTTTATGTTGTCTGAGAGGGTAATTTATATGCAAATTAGGCCGAGCTGGGCCGTTATGGGCCTCAGTGTGAAGGGCTGAGTAAAAAGGCCATGAGTTACTCCGGCCTTGAAGGGGCTTAAAGTTAGTCCGGTTTCAAGCCCATTAAATTAGTCCGGTCCGAGGGAGGCTTGGAAGTTAGTCCGGTTCCAGAAGGCATAGTTCTCGCCCGTTTCAGAAGAGTGGCAACGGACAGTTCGGTTGCCACATTTTAGTTCGGTCACCGCATTTAGTTCGGTCATGGCGTATGGAACCGAGGTATACTGAGTCCTCTTGAGGACTCAGTGTTGGGTTAGTTCGGCTTAGACTCTTCTATGGATAGCTCGGTCTTGGTATGTGAAGCCGAGGTAGGAGAAAAGCAAGGGAAAGCCGAGCTAACAGTTAGAACGGTCACTTTAGTTAGCCTAGCATGGCAATGTTATTTCGGTCGTATGGTAGTCCGGCCATAGTAAAACCATCTCACTTGGTTTAAGCAGTGAGGGGGGTGTTGAAGGATAAGCATTATCTTTCAGGAGTATGAATCCTAGGAGGACTCTACATGGAGGAGTAAGAGTCCTACTTGGATTGTGCCACACGAAACCTATAAAAGCTCACAAACATCACCTATGGAGAGGTAACGTAACTTTGATTCCCGAATAGACAGAGCTTTTGTCTAATTGTCTGGTTTACTGACTTAGGCATCGGAGAGGTTTCCGGCACACACCCGCCGGCTAGCTCACGTTTGTATTTTCAGGTAGTAGAACGACGTCGTACGGAGGAGCGCAGACTTGATCAACAGGATTATACGAGAAGGTTTATTTCTTTCCCGTACAATTGGCGCCGTCTGTGGGAATTTCAGACAAGAACAAACCTCTTGATCAAGCTTTTCCTCTTGAGAATCAATGGCGCACAACGAAGAATTACCACAGTCTACCATTGACGGACAAACTCCAGAAGGGGGTGCGAGGCACGAAGGCCTACCTCTTATCCCTCCTATGGGGGATTTAGAGCCACAGCGATAGAATCCCAGGAGGGATACAAGAGGGAGAAGGCGGACTAACAGCCCTCGTCACTCTCGTTCGCAAAGTCCAGAGAGGCAAAGGCGGAGGGTTGATCCTCAAGCTTTGGAGGATCGCGTCAAGGAGCAGGACGAATTGATACGACGAATGACGGCAGACATGGAATCTCTAAAGCGCCAGGTGAAAGGAAAATGAGTGGCGACAGGAGAGGGGCGTACAAACAAGACGTCCCCTCGCCACTCGGAAATCGTAGTAGGAATACTACACCCTCACAAGCAGAGAGCAGAAGTCTCAGGACAGGCGATACCCAATCTAGGTCTTCCAGAACTCATCACTCCAGGTCTGAGAGGACGAGATCTGAGAGGTCGTACACTGAAGGGAGCACCTATTGGCCCTCACATACGCACCAAACAAGATCCAGACAGATGGGGTTGCCCAGATCGTCCAACTTACGAACCGTGCTCGAGGAAAGGGCACGATACAAGGAGGATGCCAGGGCACGCGATCCACACAGAGTTTCTGCCTTACAGCGGTTGGCTCCTCGGACACATGGAAGCGTCGAGGTTGGAATGCCAATACCGCGCCCTGCCTACGAACCAACGGACAAGGCATTAGCGAACTGCAGACCTCACCGTTCGTTCCGGCGATTGAAAACGCGCCCCTACCATCAGGCTTCCTTCAGCCCAAATTCCCTACATACGAGGGAAAGACGGACCCCTACTCACACTTGAGCCACTTTCGCCAGGTCATGGCGGTAATACCGGCGAAACGAGGCTTTAATGTGCATTCTCTTCCCATCTAGCCTTGGCGACCTAGGCTTGACTTGGTTCGAAAAACTTCCAGAAGGCAGCATAGCCTCCTGGGCCGCGCAATTGGCGGAAGCGTTCGTAACAAGGTTCTGAACAAACACTAAAACCCCAGTGGAGATCGACCAGTTACTTCATCGACATGGGTGACAGGAGACCTTAAGATCCTACAACAGTCGCTACTAGGAGACCTTCAACCAGATTGGGGATTACCCCACCAACCTCGCCATTGCCCAATACAAAAGAGGCCTTCCAGTCGAGAACAGACTAAGGGACTCAATCACCATGACGCCACCCCTCACCATGGAAGCTCTGATGGAAAGAGTGCATCAGCACATCAGGGTGGAGGAGGATGGCGCACGTGCCAAAGCAAAGTCCGGCACGACCGCAGTACCAGAGAAAAAGGCCTCAGCAAAGGTCAACGCGGTAGACCGTCCGAGTAAAATGGACGAGGTAGGCGAGACAAGGAGAGGACCAGGATAAAAGATGGTTAAGAGTCCGCACTGGCCATAACCACGGTATTCAAAAAATCGATCTACCGAATTCTAAGTGAAATAAGGGACGAGCCTTTCGTCAGATGGCCAGCCAAGCTAGGGAAGCCTAGAAGGACTACGACGAAAGGTCGCGGTGCACCTTCCATAAAGAAAAGGGGCACCGCACTGAAAAATTGCACACCATTGAGACAGCACCTGGAGGAGTTAGTGGCAAGCAGGTCACCTGGACAAATACATTGAAGGAGGGGCGCAACCAGCCCCCCAGGACCATAATAACCCCAACGGAATGCCAATCGACGCCCCCTCAAGGTGTGATCAATGTGATACATGGAGTCTTCGAACCTGAGCGTGTATGCGAGCTCAGAGGATCAATCAAAAAGGCTGAGCATTTAAGAGAAGTACTAAGTGCCCAACCTGCCATCAAGAAGGGAAGACAGAGGCCACGAACGTCATGTCTTTTCGGATAAAGACTTGGCAAGGATATATTTCCCTCACAATGATGCCCTGGTCGTCACTCTTCGAGTCAAGGATTTTGACGTCAAGCGCATTTTGATCGACTAGGGTAGTTCATGTGAAAATATGTACTACGAAACATTTAAACAATGAAGTTACAAGAGATAAAGACTTGGCACCTGCCGTATCTCCCCTGATGGATTCAACTCCATGCCAGAATGGCCCGTCAGCAAAATAATCCTCCCAGTCAAAGCAGGAAGCGTGACGAAACAAGTGGAGTTCTGGGTATTGAACAGTCCCCTCCACTTATAACATCATCTTGGGCAGAACATGGCTGCATGCCATGCGATCGGTGGCGTCATCCTACCACCAAGTAATGCGTTTCCCCAACGACACCGGAGTAATTGAAGAGTATTTGGAGATCAGATCATGTCCAAACAATGCTTTGTCACGGTGAATGGCAACCGCGCTGCCAAAGGATACGTTCATTTCGGTGGAAGAACCTGAGAGCAATGAACTGTTCGCAGATGTAGGCAAAGCGGCTAATTAGAAAGCGGTGGAAGACTTGGTAGAGGTAAGAATAGATGAAAAGAATCCGGATAATTC
>JAPPVO010000742.1:0-20291 GCA_030407325.1 Camellia japonica | reverse complement strand
CTCATAAATTGTGTACCTTACCTTTCTAGCACAAAAGAAAAAAAGAGAAGGAAACATAATAGAAATAAATGTATAACGTAAATCTAATTTTTAAATAATATGTTAAATCTACTTTTCCAAAATTAATGGGACTAATTGGTGTATAAAAAAATCGAGAAACTAAATGGAATATCATTTCTCCAGCTGAGATTTATAAATAAATTTTTCATAATAATACCAAATGTTAAATCAGACAAGAAAGAGATTTTTTTTTTTAATTTTAAAAAAAAAAGGGGTTTAGGATTTATTTTACTATTTTTGTTTATGGTTTATTTTATGTGAATTGTTGATGACAACTTTTAAAAGTAAATTGACTAGATTATTAAAGGGGATCTTGTGATAGGTCCAGGGACCTAACAACATGGTCTAATTTTTTTTCTAGCTGGAGAGAAGTTTTTTTTGAAGTTGAATTCAAAATTTAAAAACTTTAAATTTGATGAGGTAAAAAGTTATTTTAGCATTTTTCTCATCAAATTTAAATTTGATGAGAGAAAAATGAACGATTGAAGATGCTCTCAAGTAACACAAAAGTAACAAAACCAAAGTTGGTATTTTTGTAGGCTATGGTTTTAAGCTAAGAAGTATGGACAAAGACACAACATATACAGACACGACACGAACAGTTGCCACGTAAATTTTAAAAAAATGCAACATACAACTTGTGGGTAACATGTTACAAATATGTAATTTTATACATTCATTATATGCCTATATCATTATTTCATTAAAATATCATAAAAGAATGCAACCTAAGACTAATTTCTAAATTCTAGAGAAGGAGATATTAATATATATAAATATGTATTATTATTATATTTTATCATTGTATTCTAAGTTATTTTATTCAAACTAGTAATGTATTTCATTTGTGTCCAAGTGATAATCATGTGTGTTCCCTAAATGTATAAAATGTGTTCAGGTCTATGAAATAAAAGTAATTATAAGACATATTTGGATGTGTGTTTGACAGAGTGTTACCAAAAAACATTGATGCCCTAGTGATTTACATTTGGAATGTGTGGGGACATAAATTTTGAATGATGACACGTGGTCGAGGTGTTACCGAAGTGCCAGTCGGGGTGCCACGTGTCCTGATCATGATGCTGAGATGATTCGGCTAGGCCGAGGTTTCTGCCAGAATATCGAAATCTGGGATAAGGGACAAAAGTCCTAGAATGGGAGAAGACTTCAGTTTGGGTAAAGATAAGACTCTTAGAGAGTTCATCCTAATCCTACTGGGAGTCCAAGATTAGCAGTAATCCTAAGTCCATTAGAGCTAGGCTTCTATTGGGACTAGGATTATGTTGGCTGTAACAGGGAGGCACCCCCATGGGTCTAAGGTATGTCTTTTATGCTCTATCTAGTAGTTAAGCATTATTGGTTATCTTTGAGAGATATTTTATTGACTTGATCGTCGAAGTGCCCCCGGGTGACGAACCACCGCAGGATTCTTATATTTCTGTGACAGGTAGTTCGGGCTTAATCTATTCTGCTAGTGCTCTCCAGCTGAGTTCCCCCTTTTGGTTGTGTGGTCGGAAATCAACACCCACAATTTGGCACCGTCTGTGGGAAAGAAATGAGAATAGATGGCCAGCAACGGACAGAAAGAGAAGGTTAGGGACGACACTCCTACTGGGAGTGGAAAACCTATTGACCTTGACGTCGAAGAAGACAACTGCAACGAAAAGACTCGTGATAAGAATCACGGAGAAAAGGACGTCGGCCAGGAGAGTGACATGCCAAAGAAATCGGACCGAGGCGGGTACTATAACGAAGACGACCTCCAGGTATGGAAAGATAGATGCCTACGGAGGGACGGCGAGATGAAAGGAATGATGGACAAATTGGCAGACCTGTAAACAGTCGTCAATTTCATAATGCAGAACAACGTCATGCAGCCACCGTTTCCGTTACAAGATACGCCGATTCCAGCGGCCAAGAAAGATGCCCAAAAAGGGGAGCAGAAAACTGTTCCTGCAGTCCCTCAGCACGACAGGACTAAAGGACATTCTCACCAGCCTTCACGGGAGGTCGGGCATAGAGAATCAACGAGAAGAGAATCCCAGAAGACATGTCGAACCAAAGAAACCTATAGCAAGGAACACTGGGATGTTCAAGGGAAGGAACTTTGTTTCGACACGACCAATGGAGAAAGTTCCAAAAGGACTCACAATGACACGGGCAGTAGTGCACCAAAAAGGCTGAAATTTGGAGATAGCCGAGCTCCTGGGCGGGCCAAGGAGGATCTGAGGGATTACCTCCAGAGAAAGCGACAAAACGCCGAGGTAACTTCTCCGGTCAAGCCGAGAACACCGTTCTCGATAGAATTGGACAAATTCGAAGCCGAAGAGGTTCCACATGCCGAGATTCCAGATATACGACGGTAAGTCAGACCCGAACTTCCACGACGGCTTGTACCTGAACTCGATGGCGTTATACACCGGGAATGAGCCGTTGCTCTGCAAGGTGTTCCCCTCGTCCTTCGGGGAAATTGCATCAGACTGGTTTCACAAGTTGTCGAAAGGAACTATGAAAACCTGGGAGGAACTGGCCGAGACGTTCGTGGCCAGGTTTGTGACAAACAAATTACAGCCGTTGAGGGTGGACTCCCTGATGGCTCTAAGAATCAGTGAGGATGAAAGCCTTAGGGCCTATGCCAAAAGGTATTATGAGGTGTTCAACCGAATACCTGAGTGCAACTAAGAGGTGGCGGTCATGTCTTTCAAGAACGGCCTGAAAGATGATTGTCCACTTCGAAAGTCATTGGCAAATACATTGCCAAAAAGTATGGAGGAACTCATGGCTAGAATTGAGAAATATGCCAGAGCCGAGGAAGACACGTCGGGGACAAAGGCGTCCAAACAAGAGAAAAGAAACGGTTCGCCGAAGCGAAGCCGAGGTAACGAAGAATTCAACAAGCAGAGATAGAGGAAGAGGACATGGAAGTCCTGGAGGACGTCGGCAAAGAGCCAGCCGAGAAGAGTGAAGAAGCCCTGAAGAAAATCCTTGTCCAGCAAGGGAACGAAGAGCGCTTCTTTCTTCTCGGCTTGGGCTTGGTCGAGGAAGAGTTACCCAAACTCTGGGCATATCGGACTACGCCGAGAAGATCAACTGGGGAGTCCCCATTTGCCATGGCTTATGGCACAAAAGCAGTCATTCAACTGGAGGTCGGCATCCCAGGGATCAGAACCCAGAGAGTAGAGAACGGGACCAATGAGGCACTCTTGGCCCGAGATCTGAATCTGCTAGAAGAGAGAAGGGAGAAAGCAGCAATTCAGCTGGGGGCATACCAGCAGCAGCTTGCTAGAGCTTATAATAAGAAGGTCAACCCATGAGAGTTCCAAGTTGGTGACCTCGTCCTGAGAACGGTCGTCGGCAACAAGAAGGATCCCAGAGAGGGCAAGCTTGGCCCAAATTAGGAGGGACCCTATAGAATCACCACGGTATTGGGCAATGGGGCATATCGTCTTGAAGACAGTGAAGTATGACTGACCAGATACTTGGCGATGTTTCTGATTGAAACATGACGAATAACTTAGACTTATTATATGGCAGAGTAGAAACTTTACTTGCATATAATAGAGTTGAACTAAGTTGGCGATGTTTCTAAGCGAAACATGATGAATAACTTAGACTTATTATACAGCAGAGTAGAAACTTTACTTGCATATAATAGAGTTGAACTAAGTTGGCGATGTTTCTAAGCGAAACATGACGAATAACTTAAACTTATTATATGGCAGAGTAGAAACTTTACTTGCATATAATAGAGTTGAACTAAGTTGGGTTAACCTGGACTTATCACATCGGCAAAATCAAGACACAGATTAGAGTCAAGTGCATACCAGTCAGATTAACAAAGCGACTAAGGCTGGTAACCTCGGCCAATCTTTGTTTGAATCTGACCTCGGCGACAAGATCAAAAGCCACATGCTTAATGAGAACCCAAGTGAAACTCAAGTTCACATTAGGGGGCAGATGGCTGGAGAATGATGCTTGGGAGTTGGAATTTACAAGCTAAAATTGGTTTAACACTTGTTGAAATTTTGAGAAAAATTTACAAGTTGAAGTTGAGCCGAGGATATGTTAAAGGAAGATTGGTTTAACACTTGTTGAAATTTTAAGAAAAATTTACAAGTTGAAGTTAAACCGAGGACATGTTTAACACTTGTTGAAATTTTAAGAAAAATTTACAAGTTAAAGTTAAACCGAGGTCATATTTAACACTTGTTGAAATTTTGAGAAAAATTTACAAGTTGAAGTTAAGCCGAGGTTATGTTAAAGGAAGATGGTTTAACACTTGTTGAAATTTTGAGAAAAGTTTACAAGTTAAAGTTAAACCAAGATTATGTTGCAATAATAGAAGACAGAGGACTTGAGTAAAGTGGCAAGTTGTGAGTAACACTTGTGGAAATATTATGATAAATATTTTCAAGTGTTAGGTCAAAGCCGAGGTAAACCGATTAGTGGGTACAACCGAGGTGTTACACCTCGAGGAGATTGCACAGTTAAGGTGTATTTTGAAGACATGCAAATTATTCTAAGTATAGAATCATACAAGAGTAAAAAGAAGACACATACAACCACGTTGAAAGAAAAAATTAAAGAATGCATTCAGAAAATGAAAGAAGGCACTTCGGCCTAACATTGAAGAATGATTGTTTAGATTACAAAAATGCCGGTGTGAAGTACACCAGTGTCAGACGGTGTTAGTAAGCAAAGAAGTGCAACGAAAGCCTCACCGGAGGGAGAGAGAGAAACTGGTTGCAGAAAGCTTCGCAAAAGCAGCAATGGAGGATTTGAGAGAGAAAGTTTGAACAAGAATGAAGATGCAGAAGTGAAAAGACGGAGAGAGAGTTGATTTTGATCAAATGCATGAAATGGCGGAAAAATGGCAATTATGGTGCCTTGGATGATGTGCTTGTCAGATGGTGCACGCAAAAGTGATGTGACTTGATGGCGCGTATCAGGTACGGTCCAGTAGGGGAAAGATGCGTGGCAGAAATGGTTGAAATACTGTGCGTGCCAGCTCATACGCGTGATGAAACTCTTGGAGTTCTTGATTTAATGAAGCAAATACCTCGGCTAGGAGGACGGTTTCGGCTGAGAAACTTGAACGAACTTGGTTGTTGGTTCGAAAGCATTGATGAAAGCAGAATATAGGTCTTGGTCATATTAAGCCGACGAGTTCTGATCTCGATAATGAATAATGGAGTGAGCTTAGCCGATGTGCTAAATGAAGAAATGATATAGGTTCCATCACCTCAGGATGCCGAGGTAATAGAACCTAGGGGGCAGTTGTGGGGACATAAATTTTGAATGACGACACGTGGCCGAGGTGTCACCGAAGTGCCAGCCGGGGTGCCACGTGTCCTGGTCATGATGCTGAGATGATCTCGGCTAGGCCGAGGTTATCTTCCAGAATACCGGAATCCGGGATAAGGGACAAGAGTCTTAGAATGGGAGAAAACTTCAGTTTGGATAAAGATAAGACTCTTAGAGAGTTTATCCTAATCCTACTGGGAGTCCAAGATTAGCAGTAATCTTAAGTCCATTAGAGCTAGGCTTTTATTGGGACTAGGATTGTGTTGGCTATAAAAGGGAGGCACCCCCATGGGTCTAAGGTATGTCTTTTATGCTCTATCTAGTGAGTTAAGCACTATTGGTTATCTTTGAGAGATATTTTATTGACTTGATCATCGGAGTGCCTCCGAGTGGACGAACCACCGCGGGATTCTTATATTTCTGTGATAGGTTGTTCGGGTTTAATCTATTCTGCCAGTGCTCTCCAGCTGAGTTCCCCCTTTTGGTTGTGTGGTCGGAAATCAACACCCACAGAATGCATGTTCAGATATGTGGTACACTTTCATTCCAAAACGCTGAATTTTGACGATCAAAATGATCTCATATTTTCTTTTATATGTTTCTTGTTAAAAGTTTTCCTTAATAGGAAAAAGTCAAATATAATGAATTAAAGTCTAGATGGAATGGAGTTTTGGATTTGCAAAATGTAAAATAATGGGTCATAATACTCATAGAATTGTGTTGTTGGACGATTAATTTGAAAAAAAAAAAAAAACACTATAATATAGTGAATGTTAAAGTAAGAAGCACCCTAATTGTATTACATTTAGAGCATGTGGCGTGCCACGTTTCCATTCTAGTTCCTCGTACTAACATGATCTGCGTTCTTGGTAAAATTCAACCGTGTTGGGAAGTATTTGATGTGTATTAGTGTTCAACATGAACACACAACCTTATTAGTGTAAAATAACTTTTTACTGTATAATTGTCCTTTTTACCCTTATATGATATAAAAATAATTATTTTGTCATTTTTTTCAGTTTTAATTTTAAAAAAATTATTTCACTAATCAAAGTTAATATAATTAGTATTACAAAAGTTAATATAATTAGCATCAATTAATACTAAAATTAATAATAGTATCAATTAGTATAAATTTTTTCATTACAAATTAATTAGTGTCAATTAATGGCTTAATTAGCATCAATTAATACTAAAATTATTAATAGTATCAATTAGTATAATTTTTTTCATTTTTTCATTATAAATGAATTAGGTGTCAATTAATGGCTTAATTACCATCAATTAATACTAAAATTAATAATAGTATCAATTAGTATAATTTTTTTCATTTTTTCATTACAAATTAATTAGTGCCAATTAATGGCTTAATTAGCATCAATTAATACTAAAATTATTAATAGTATCAATTAGTATAATTTTTTTCATTTTTTCATTATAAATGAATTAGGTGTCAATTAATGGCTTAATTACCATCAATTAATACTAAAATTAATAATAGTATCAATTAGTATAATTTTTTTCATTTTTTCATTACAAATTAATTAGTGTCAATTAATAGCTTAATTACCATCAACTAATACTAAAATTATTAATAGTATCAATTAGTATAATTTTTTTTCATTTTTTCATTATAAATGAATTAGGTGTCAATTAATGGCTTAATTAGCATCAATTAATACTAAAATTATTAATAGTATCAATTAGTATAATTTTTTTCATTTTTTCATTATAAATGAATTAGGTGTCAATTAATGGTTTAATTATATTCAATTAATACTAAAATTAATAATAGTATCAATTAGTATAATTTTTTTCATTTTTTCATTGCAAATTAATTAGTGTCAATTAATGAATTAATTACTATTAATTAATACTAAAATTATTAATAGTATCAATTAGCATAAAATTATTTCATTTTTTCATTATAAATTAATTAGTTGACAATTAATGGCTTAATTAACATCAATTATTATTTTTTATTCATTAATTATTATTTTTTTAATTAAAAAACACAGAAAACCTCCACAAAAAAAAAAAGAAAAAGAAAAAAAAAAAAGAGAGATTGATCTAGAAAACCCTAGCATCGGTAAGCACAACCGGCAGGCACAGCGGCGACGAGAGCAGAAAGAGAGCTGTTGAGAGAGCAACGCCATTATCACCGGAGGCTGCCTCTTTCTTCTCCACCGGAGAAGAGATCGCGAAGAAAGCGATCGCAGAAAAGAGAAAAGAGATCGATCGCGCTAGGGTTTCAGATCGTCACCGACGGATGTAGGGTTTGAGATTGATCGTGCTAGGGTTTGAGATTGATTGCGCTAGGGTTTCAAATGTCATCGACGACGCTAGGGTTTCGGCTCTAGGGTTTGAGATCGATCGCGACGGTTAGGGTTTTGCCCCTCAATTGTGAAAGCGACGGTGAAAGGTCGATCGAAGGGAGGGAGGGAGGGAGAGAGAGAGAGAGAGAGAGAGAGAGAGAGAGAAGAGACGTGGTATTTGGATACCTAGAAACGTCAGAAACCGCAACCCTCGCCGGAAATCGCCTCTCTTTCTCTCTCTCTCACAGAGTGATCAGTGTGAAAATGTGGTTTATATAAGGGGTATTTGGTAATTCCGGAATTTGATGAGGGGCATTTAAGTAATTTTGCCTCTCCAAACCAACTTCCAGCTTAAGCTATAATCTGCAAAGCACCCCCTCAGCCACTTCAAGAAAAAGCTATTTTTCTACTTAATTTAAGCTATAATCTGATGAGTTAAGCTGTACCAAACACAATGTTTTAGCTTAAATTAAGCTAAAAGCTTAAATAAGTAGCTTATAAGCTCTACCAAACACCCCTTCTTAGGGTTTAAGCTATCATGGATTGTCAACCTTCTATTTATTCCTGGAGAGAACAACCATAAATGTAGTGAAATTACTGATTTAATTGATGTTTGTTCTGTGTATGAGGCAAGTTCATGTTTGGCTTAATGTAGCCATGTCCATTCAGAGGTACTTTTTTAATTGCAAAATGAGAATCATTTATGTTTGTGTGTCATTTTAACTTGTTTTTTTGATGAGCTACATATGATCACATTACTTCTTTTTATTTTATGCTTCAGAAGTATGATACCACTCCTTGATAGGTGATTACAAAGTTGTGCTCAGAATGCATTGCACAATATGCTTTCGAGTATGCATAAGATGTGACATTTAGGCTTTTTGACTTTTTTGTGGCCTTTTGACTATTTTAGACAAAAATCTTCTCCCCAAACGGGGCATGAGTATCTTTCCTTGTAGATACTTTTTTTCATTTTCTCTTTCTTTTTCTTTCATCATCTTCTTTTAAAGTTTTTGAACTAAAGTTTCCTTCTTAGTTGTACAAAGTAAGGCGCACAATGGAGGAGACACATAGAAGAGTCTAAGCTTGGGAGCACCTAGGCGAGCGTTTATGCAATACACATACATATAATATAAATATCTTGCAAGAAATATTTTTGTTTTTTTGTTGTAATATTTATGTTAAATGTATACATTTCTTGTCTGTTAAACATAAACATAATTGAAAAATCTAGAAATCCCCTAAATATTGATTTGTGATTATGTATCAATTTTAAGCAGTAAATCGCAATCCTAATCAAACAATTAAAGACCAATAAACACAACGATTTTACGTGAAAAAACCATAACTGGAGCGTCTCCAATTGTGATAAAAAATCATGGGCAAAAGTCACAAAACAATCCACTAAGAAGACATAAAGGAATTACACAAGTGTACTCTCAATTACCTAACGAATCCACGCCCGAATCAAACCGATCCCTATGTGCCTCTTCTAGCCTCGTCTTCACCTCGGAATTGTCTTGCCCAACGTTGAATCCGCAGCGTCGATGTCGAATCCACGACGATGAGCCACTCTAGAATCCACTAAAGCTGCAGGCCCAAATTCCACGAAATCCACCGAAGAACAACTCTTTCTTTTGTATTGAATAAATAAAACAAACAAACCCTTTGATATAATCCACTCAATTCATGATTAAACTCTTACAGATATCAAAGGAAACAAGCAAAGAAGCCCCAGATGAAAATCCTAATGCCCAAGAACAAGATCTAGAAGCCGTACCCTAAAATCGGACTGAAACACATATTTATAGAAAACAGATCTGCGATCTCCGCTTGAGCGCAAGAATGACCGCTCGAG
Source organism: Camellia japonica (assembly GCA_030407325.1). Taxonomy (NCBI): domain Eukaryota; kingdom Viridiplantae; phylum Streptophyta; class Magnoliopsida; order Ericales; family Theaceae; genus Camellia; species Camellia japonica. Next base: position 10,754 of record JAPPVO010000742.1, on the reverse strand, counting down.
TGGATCTACGCTCGACCACAGGAATGGCCGCTCGAGTGGAAAAAAACAACTCCCAGTACTTTTGTAGACGAGTGAAACTTCTGAAAGGTCGCGATCTCCGCTCGAGTGCAGGAATTCCAGCTCGAGCGGACTAAACAACTTCGACTGCAATTTTGCTTTTTGCTTCTGGGGCGCTGCCCCTCGATCCCCGACATAGTCAGCGAAGTGGCAAACATGAAAGAATTAACATCACAAACTTCTCTGCAAGGGTACAATTCAGGTTGAATTCGCATCTAAAACTCATAGCCTCACTGAAATAAAAGATTGAATAAAATTACGATTGAAAGGAGTTGTGTCAAATGAGATTGCCAATAACAAAAACCTAACAATAATAAATTATCATTGCAAAACTCACTGTTTATCTCCAATAATATATGGTTTTACCCCTATCTGTAAGTGGAAAGCCAAAATCTAAGATACACATTTCTTCTCTACAGATTTTCTTTTACTTTGATATTTTTTTTAATTGGGATTCATATGTTTAAGTGGTTCCATTCCAGTTGAACCCAATTCTATCTCGGCGAGCTTGAGATTTTGATAAGATTTCGATTTTGAATTGTGAAATCACGGTCTTGGAGTGAAAACGTTACCTTCAATAGGAGTTTTGTTGGATTGTGTCCCACATCGCCTGAAGTTGCCCATCTGTGCTAGTTATAAGGCTTTAGTTTCCCTTTCCTTAATACTTGGGTTTTAAGGAGAAATGTGGGCTGGGCTTTTCAATTAGTTTCTTGCAACTTGTGTTACATGGACTCACCAGTTTAGAGCAAAGTACCCATGTCGATACGACATGACACGGGTGCGGGTGTGAGATATGTGTTAGATTTGGCATGGTTTTCTCGGACACAACTGACAAGAGAGGAAAAAGAAGAAGGGTTGTTGAGAGAGAGAGAGAGGGGGCTGAAACTCACCTTTGCGAAGCAAGATCGAAGCGCGAACCCTAGTCGCGAACTAGACCCAATCGAAGGAGATCTGAAAACTAACATCTCAAAGTCGATTCCACCCAGAAAATGACCCTAGAGCTTCGATTCCCCTTTGGTCTCTCTCTCTCTCTCTCTCTCTCTCTCTCTCTCTCTTCTATTTTCTTCTTCTCTTTTTCTCTCTCTTTCTCTCTTCTTTCTTCTTTGACTCTGTCTTCTCTTCCTCTCTGTTCTCTTTCTCTGCTTTCTATTTATAAATGATATTAATATAATAATATATAATAGTATTAATATAATATATCATAAATGATCTAATTTTTATGTCTAAAATAATTTTATTTATTATTTATATTTTATTTGTTATTTTTTTTAACAAAATTTGTTGTTCCTTAACTTTTTTTAACTCATCTTCATATAATAAATATATTTTAAAAAATAACTATTTAACGTATTCCCGTACCTGTATCCAAATTTAGATCCATATCCACGTATCTTCAATTTTAATTTTGAAATGTCCAACCTCTAGATACGCACCCGCACACGATATCCGCACCTAAGTCCGTGTAGCAAAGCTTGCAACTAAGGTTTCCTTTAGGGAAAATTTTCAGTTTGTCTTGTTTTTCCCTTTTCTTTACTGGTTGTCTGATTTTGTTAAGATAAGAACCATCAGTCCAAAACCATGTGTGGTCGAAAAAAGGGATGGTAGAAATATAACTATCACAAGCTGATGCAAATACTCAATACAACATCTTTTTACTCTAGAATTATGTCTTCTAATGTTGTTGGAGGTGATGTGCCAACATGTATTTACCTGAAGAGGCTTATTCTCGATGTCAATCGGAGAGAAATTAGGTGATGTGGGGTTGTTTTTATTTATTTTTAATCCGGATATGATAACTAAAATGATAAAGGAGAAAAAAAAAATTAAAGGTGATAGAACATATTTTTAATAGTTCTTTTTTTTTTTTTTTTGCAATGATTTTTTTCCCCCTATTCTGATTGCAATAAAATAATTCAATAATATATGGTTTTCCTATTCTAACTGCTTGGAGTCATGTACATGAATCCCTTTTAGGGCATTAGCTCTATGTTGGGACATATGCTTTGTCAGAAGAATAGGCTATTCTCACTGTCTAGGAGGCCCATATTTTTTTGGGACCTTCCTACTGTCTTTTGGTACGTTAATCACTTTTCAGTGGTGCCTTCATTGGTTTTGCTTCACATGACAGAAGCATCTTAGATAAGAACACTCAGCTATTTCTCTCGGATTGCTGTCATTTAAACTGCCCACACTCGTACATTCTTATTCCCAATTTAAAAAGACATAGAAGTTAATAAATATCAAAAGAAACAAGGGAACGGGAACAAACCTGATGGAAATTGCCTGGTTCAGCGAAAATGATGTGTCATATACATCATTCGGTGGATCAGGGAGGGAACCAACTACCTTTCCTTTTGAATTTGAATAGTGCAAGACAGCCACACCAGTAACACTTTGCCAAAGAGACTGATTCACAAATAGCACTGGCTAATATATAGTAATCACTACTTGCATTATGATCCATGGTAACCAAAAAAGAGTAGGACTACCCAACATGGGTATCTAAACTAGTGTAATTTTGTTGCGATGTGTAATAACCCTCCGTTTCTACTAGGAGCAAATTATGGTTTTGGATTTGAAACATGTCAAATTCGCCTTCATTTCATTAGGATTCCCCCCCCCCCCCCTCTAAATTTGAGTAAAAGTTAATCTAAAAATAGAACCATGTCAAAGTTGATTGTCGGATAAATTTGAGTAAAAGTTGATCTAAAAACAGAACCATGTCACTTAGAACTAAAAAATTTGTTCTCTAATATAATTAGAAAAAGAATATCCACAGAACCATGTCAAATTTGCCTTCATTTTCTTTCAATACCACAACAATAGATCCTAATGTTCAGAAAACCAAATTCAAGTATAAATTGAAACCAAACAATACAAGTCCCGAGCAAACAAGTTGAAGAAACACAATCTCTCGAATCAATATCATGCCGAAACAAACAAGTAATAATAAAAAAACATCAAGTTCAAAGATTTGTGTATCAAAATGAAAACAAAAAGGAATCTAAAATTTACAATTGATCTATGTAAATCACAACAAACAACAGATTTTCACAACTATAAATTTACAAGAAATAAACTAAAAACGAATGAATCGAAGACATAAAAACATCATCGATTTCGTACACAATTTAGCTCAAATGAATAATCGATTAATCGATCAAACCTGGATACCGAAATCGCTGTCGAGGAGTCTCTGAGATTAGGGATTGAAATCAACAAACCACCGAGAACAATGAAATTAGGGATTCGATCGCAAGAGAGAGGGATTGAAATCAACAAACCACCGAGAACAATGAAATTAGGGCTTCGATGGAGAGAGAGCGAGAGAGACAGCGGTGTGGAAAAGGAAATGAAATCCCTACTATTGAAGTTGAAAGAATGAAAATAAAATAAAATAATGCATGAGTTGTGTTTATTGGGGACGAATCAAAATTGTTGGCAAAAAGTCATTAACCTTTTGCAACTAAATAGTTGTCTTAAAAATATAATAATATGATTAAATTTTATTTCTTTTAAAATTCTTTCATTTTGTCTCTAAAAGTATAATTTTTACAGAAAAATTATTTTTATCCCTAAAAATTTGTCATTAAAACCTTAATTTCTTGTAGTGATGTTATCGTTTTTTATTTATTTATTTTATTTTTATTTTAGCTACAAACTTGTTCTATATATGCAATTGCCCGCTGCTGGACAACTGAAGTCCATAACTGGTGTAGTCATCATGTAGATTTTAGTCTTCTTCTTTTCTTCTTCTTCTTTTCTTTATTTATTATTATTATTATTATTATATTATTATAAAGGTTCAATGGTGATGGGCTACACAATGGTGGGTAGGCTGGGTGGCTCTCCTCTTGCCCATAACATAACCATCCTAGAGACAAAGGAAGGAGTTTTCTATAGGGCCGGCAGTGCAAGAATTTTGAAAATTTTGAGGGGCCAGCCTTGAAACTTTTGGAGGGCTTATGGTGAAATACATATGAAGGTTTCGTTTATTTGGATCTTTTAGAGCTTTGGGGGGTTCGTGGTCCCCAAATACCTCTTTTGGGTAAGCAAGTGTTTGACCACCAAGTCTCTGTTATGCCTAGGAAGGAGAAAACAATCACACACAAGCACATAAGTAAGAACACACAAAGATTTACGTGATTCAGCAAATCACCTACGTCCATGGGTAATAGATTTCACTATATTTGGAACAAAGACTTATACACTCTATAATTCTTTTTCTCTACTCTGTATTCTCTCTTCAACTCACCACACTGACCCCTTCTCATCCACTAACCATTTATGGATGAAATGGAGGGCCAAAGTCTTTAACAAGCCACCGACAACATTTATGGCAACCACCAACAACCAACAAGATTAGCCACCCTACCATGAGTAGCTCGGCGGAAAATGTCTAGCTTCTTCAATTTTTTCTTCAATCAGCAGCCATTGTTGGCAAAGAAAAGCTGAGCCAAATCTGAGCCAATCTTCAACAAATCTCCACCTTGGCAAGGATTCTTTATCCAACATAGTGATCGATCAACACTGCCATGCACCCGAAGGTGCTCAGTTCCGAGAGATGTTGACCAAGTCCAAACAATGTTGGAACTTGATCCCAGAAACCACTTTTGTGAGCATATCGGCCGGATTATCTGCAGTGCTAATTTTTTGAAGCAGAATATCCCCTTCATTCACAATTTCTCGGACGAAATGGAAACGGACATCAATGTGCTTGGTGCGAGAATGATGAACTTGGTTCTTTGCCAAACAAATGGCACTCTAACTGTTGCAATACACCTCAACGTGCTTCTGAACAATACCCAAGTCCTTAATCAACCCATGTAGCCAAATAGCTTCCTTAAAGGCTTCTGTCATTGCCATGTACTCTGCCTCTGTAGTAGACAAAGCCACCGTTGACTGAAGCGTTGACCTTTAACTCACCGACTCTTTAGCAAGCGTAAATAAATACCCTGTTGTTGACCGGCGTTTGTCCAAGTCACCAGCATAATCTGAGTCCACATATCCAACCAAATTTTGTTCGAGTATATGATCTCTCTAGAACTTCAAACCCATATTAATTGTGCCATGTAAGTACCTTAAGATCCATTTCACTGCCTGCCAATGACCTTTTCCTGGATCATGCATATATCTGCTTACTATACTTACACCATGTGAGATGTCAGGTCTTATACAAACCACAACATACATTAATGCACCAACTGCATTTGCATATGGAACCTGTGCCATATGCTTCTGTTCTTCTTCTGTGCGTGGAGACATCGAAGCACTAAGCTTGAAATGAAGGGCCAATGGTGTACTCACATCTTTTGTTTTCCCATTTATGCCAAATCTGTCTAATACCTTTTTCAGATACTGGGTTTGTGTCAGACAAACTGTGCCCTTCTTCCTGTCTCTTTTGATCTCCATGCCAAGAATTTTCTTTGCTTCACCAAGATCCTTCATTTCGAACTCTCCTGCCAACTGTGCCTTGAGTTTATCAATCTCCACCTTGCTCTTAGATGCAATCAGCATATCATCTACATATAAGAGCAAATAGATGAAGGAACCATCGGAAAGCTTACGAAAATATACACAATGATCGTACTGACTTCTTGTGTATTTCTTTTCCGTCATGAACCGATCAAATCACTTGTACCACTGTCTTGGGGATTGCTTTAACCCGTACAACGATTTGTTCAACTTACAGGCCCAATTCTCTTTTCCAGCAACTTTGAAACCATCTGGTTGGGACATGTATATCTCATCTTCAAGATCTCCATGTAAGAAGGTAGTTTTGACATCGAGTTGGGCAAGCTCGAGATCAAACTGTGCAACCAAAGCTAGCAAAATACAAGTAGACGTGTGCTTCACAATAGGTTAGAATACCTCATTGTAGTCTATTCCTTCCTTCTGGGCATAGCCTTTAGCTACCAATCTAGCTTTGAATCTGATGTTGTCTCTGCCTGGGATGCCTTCTTTCTTGGTGCAAACCCACTTACACCCAATTGCTTTCTTGCCTTTTGGAAGTTGCACCAACTCCCAAGTCTGGACTTGTGAAGTGACCCGATCTCTTCATCCATAGCCTCCTTCCATTTGACACTTTCTACATTCTGCACGGCTTCTTTGAAAGTGCAAAGAACATTGTCTTCAATGATTGGAAGTGCATAGGCCACCATATCAGTCATCCAATCGGGTTGCTTAATAACCCTTTTTTCTTTTCTGATTATAATGGGTTCTGACTGTTGTGGAGCCTCTAGATCTTTATTTTCATCTGAACTCTCTTCAAAATCTTCTTCAGAGCTATCAATAGAAACTTTTTTAGGATTGTTGCCTGTCTGAACAGTCTTTGTTGGAGTCTCAAACTCCACATGCACTAACTTCTTCAATGCTTCATCATTTTCTTGAAGATTTGGTTGCTTCGGCATTGTAGACTCATCAAAGGTAATGTCTCTTTTAGTGACAACTTTTTTGATTCAGGACACCAGAGTCTATATCCCTTAACACCGTTACTGAAGCCTAAGAATATAGCTTTCTTGGCTCTAGGATCCAATTTAGATTCTGTAACATGAAAATAAGCTGGACATCCAAAGATACGTAACTAATCATAATCAGTAGCTGGCGCTCCTGACCATACCTCCATGGGAGTCTTGCCATCTAGTGCTGTAGCAGGTAGTCGATTAACAAGATAATGAGCATAGTTCAGTGCCTCTCTCCAAAATGCCTTGCTCAATCCTGAATGTGACAGCATACACTGGACTTTCTCCACCAAAGTACGGTTCATGCGTTCTGCAACTCCATTTTGCTGTGGAGTTCCACTAACTATGAAATGTCTCACTATCCCTTCATTCCGACAAACCTCAAAGAAGGGATCTGATATGTATTCGCCGCCATTGTCAGATCTGAGCTTCTTAATCTTCCTGCCTGTCTGGGTCTCAATCATTTTTTTCCATGTAAGAAAGATGTCTAATACTTCATTTTTATGTTTCATTGTGTAAACCCATACTCTTCTTGAGAAATCATCAATGAACGAGACAAAGTAGTGTTTACCTCCCAAAGAAGCATTCTTGGAAGGATCCCATACACTGGCGTGAATGTAGTCTAGAATCCCTTTTGGTACGATGAATAGCAGTACCAAACTTGATTCTTGTTTGCTTGCCCAGTACACAATGCTCGCAGAACTCAAGTTTCCCTGTTTTAGCGCCTTTCAACAGTCCTTGCTTTACCAACCCTTGTAAAGCCTCTCATCGACATGTCCTAGGTGCATGTGCCAAAGTCTAGAAGTGTTTGATGCATCATCTTTTGAGTTGGTGGAGACAACCATGCTCCCTGTGACTGTAGAGCCGTCTAGGAAATATAAATTTCCTTTCCGAGTTCCTTTCATTGCAACAAATGCTCTTCTAACAACTTTGAGGACTCATCCTTCCACAGTTACTCTGTAACCTTTGGAATCTAAAACTTCCACTGAGATGAAATTCTTCGTCAAATCTAGTACATACCAAACATCTTCGAGAATTCTGATTGTTCCATCATGCATCTTCAGTCGAATTGTTCCAGTCCCCTTTGTTTGGCAAGCTTGGTCATTGCTCATCAGTATAACTCCTCCATCGAACTCTCGTAAGCTCGAGAACCACTGCTTGTTAGGACACATGTGGTAGGAACATCTGGAATCTAGAATCCATTCATTAGACTAGCCATGTGTAGACACCCCATTTTTGACTGACCTTAAGACTCAGACGTCACCGATTGAGCGCTTGGTGATGTTGCATATTGTGCTCGTTCAGAAGTCTCAGGGTCGCGGCCGTGCGCCCTGCCTCCGGACTTCCGAACCCTCTTCTGTGCCTTGCCTCGGTTTGCAAACCAGACTCGGTTTTCTCTGTTTTCTTTCCTGAGGGGAGGGAGAGGTCCCGTAGACTATCTCTCAGTGGCCGTGGGCTACATTTCGTGCCCGTAGGCCATTTTGCCCATTTCGGAGCCCGGTTCCTGGTTTTCGAAGCCGTCAGGCCGTGTGCCTCGATTCGGGACCGTCTAACCATCTCCGATTCCTCCGGTTTTTGGCATGCATCTTATTTACTCCCTTTCGAGGGACACTGGGGTCTTAGATACCCACTTCGTGGTTGAACACCACTCCCAGTACCCAACAGTCAGTTTTTGGGGTCCCGAACTGCGCGTTTCGGCCCCCGAACCTTCATTTCGCATCGGTTTGGGTTCATTTTTGGTGGAGGCCTTATTTTCATGGTTAGGAAGCTTGTAGGAGGGTGGGAGGCCAGCAATTGTTTTGACAACCAACTTTTTGTTTGGTCAAAAGTGGTTCAGCATGAATCCGGGAAGAAGAAAAGTCTGCGCGGCTTCACCGAAACGGGCGTAACTCTTTGCACAAGAGGAATTAAAATATAAGGCCACCATCATTGGAAAGCTTACTTCCGGGGCTTCATTTTGCACTCAAGAATCTCCTAAGTCCAAATCCGAGGGGAGGAGATATGGTTGGTTGAAGCCCGGTTGGACTGAATCTGCGCGGCTTTACGGAAACTGGCATAACTTTTTCTACAGGAGGAATTTTAATGCAAGGTTTGCGGCATTGGAAAGATAACTTCTGGGGCTTCATCCTAGGGGGTGTCCGGCCACTTACCAAAAAATGACCTTTTTTTCCTTTTTAAGCTGGCCGGCCATTTTCCTCTCCCTCAGTGTATTCCAGCTGTGCCAGCTGGTTGCCAATTGGACCATCCTCCATACACGTGTATGGAGGATTAGAGAGGTCCCTTAGATATTTTTCATGCCTCTCCTCTATAAAGGAGAGGCTTGGCTTCTTGGCAAGAGGTTGGACACTTTTTAGACACATTTGAGAGGGAGCTATACCTTCCACCTCTCATTTCTCTCCATTTCCAAGCTCCAAAGTCATTTTTCTTGTACCATTTCTACATCAACCCCTAGCACAAGACCCCCACACTCCATTCCAACACTTGGAGCTGGTTTTTCAGAGGCAAAGAGCATCCAAACTTGGTCCAAAAAGGTTGTCAAGACTTGTCTACAAGGGTAAGTTACCATCTCCCTCTTTTGTAGCATTTTCTTGCCTCATTTCTTAAGCCTATTTACTCACTGTTTTAGGCTCCGACCCAAACCAAAAGGGTCACTCTTTTGAGCTATTCTTCAAGTTTGTTGAAGGGTTCAACCCTATTTGAGATCACCATCTTGTACTTGCTTCAATATCATCTTGTATGTCACATTTTTGCATGAAATTTCTAGCCCATGAGTGATCTGTTTTCGAGCATAATGTAAACTGTAAGAGGGCCTATTTTGAGCCCCTCTTCAACATTGAAGAAGGGCTCAACCCTGTTTGGGCCCCCTATCTTGCACTTGCTTCACAATTCCTCCAATTTATCGTAAATTTGCATGATTTGTTTGGCCTATATGTAAATTGTTTTGGAGCATGTCATGAACTGTGAGTAAGCTTATTTTGTGTCCCTCTACAACATTGTAGAAGGGATCAACCTTTTTGGGGGTCCCCATGTTATACTTGTCATTATACCCCTCTTTGACCCCCATTTTTGCATGCTTTTTTAAGCTTATCTAGCTTATGTTTTCGGCCATCATCAGAACTGGAAAGAGTCATATTTTGATCTTCTTGACATATTTCATTAAGGGTCTTTGCTGGTTTGATGAATTTTTGGGGTACCTCATGTTATAGCCTTATGTATCCTAGTTCTTGCATGACATTTTTAGCATGTTTGCATACTGAGTTGGAGGATGTCATCTACTGTAAATGTTCATATTTTTAGTCCCTCATCAGTGTTGTAGAAGGGTACTTTTCCATTTGGGCATCGCATGTATCACTTGCTTCAATACCCCTCTTGCGGGGCCATTTTTGCATTCTTGCTTAATCCTATGTGTGTTTGCTGTTTAGCCCCTTTTTATGACTGAAAAATGCTTTTCTTGGGGCTGCCTTGCTACTGTATTTTCATTCCATGTCCATATCGTGCATGCATTGCATAGCTATAGGCCATTGCGGGCGCCTAATATCGCATTTCGGGATCATTCCATGCTTTGTGTGCACTTTGGCCTTGTTTCGGGACTGTTTTCCCCCACATTTCAGTGTTGAAATTCTATTTGCACATTTGCATATCATTTTCATGTTATTTCATGCCTTAATGCTATTGCCTCGGTTTGCGTGCCCGTGTGCACGCATTTCGAGGCATCTCATTTTCATCTCTCGGCCTCTTGTGTGAGTGTGGCTGAGGCTCTCTCATGTTAGTGTAAGTCCATTTTGCATTCCGTATGTCATTTTAGCCTCATCGCATTGCGTATGCCATTGCTTCGGTTTGCGTGCCCGTGTGCACGCATTTCGAGGCACCTCTTTTTCATCTATCGGCCTCCCGTGTGAGTGTAGTTGAGGCTCTCTCATGTTGGTGTAAGCCCATATTGCATCGCATATCTCATTTTAGTCCTGTTGCATTCCGTATGCCATTTTCTCGGGCACGCATTTCGAGACATCTCATTTTAGTCTCATTGCATATCATTTCCATGCCATTTCATGCCTTACGGCCATCGCCTCGGTTTGCGCGCCCGTGTGCACGCATTTCGAGGCGTTTCATTTTCATCCGTCGGCCTCTTATGTGAGTGTGGCTGAGGTCCACTCGTGTTAGTGTAAGTCCAATTGGCATTGCGTATGCCATTTCATGCCTTAGGATCATGGCCTCGGTTTGCGTGCCCGTGTGTAC
>JAPPVO010000741.1:0-30891 GCA_030407325.1 Camellia japonica | reverse complement strand
TAGTATGTACATACCCTTGGAGACCCTCCATTTTCTCTATTTTGTGCTCTATTGCAGAATGGTGTCACAGGACACCAGTGGCCGACAGTGCCACATTGATGGCCAACATCCTTGCATTGTTGGCCGGCTGTAGACACCCCATTTTTGACCGACCTTAAGACTTAGATGTCACTGATTGAGCGCTTGGTGATATTGCATATCGTGCTCGTTCAGAGGTTGCGGAGTCCCGGCTGCGAGCCTTGCCTCCGGACTTCCGGACTCTTTTGTGTTTTGCCTCGGTTTGCGAACCAGGCCCTATTTTCTCTGTTTTCTCTTCCCGAAGGGAGGGAGAGGTCTTGTAGACCATCTCTCAGTGGCCGTAGGCTACGTTTTGTGGTCGTAGGCCATTTTTCCCGTTTGGAGCCCAGTTTTCGGTTTTCGGAGCCGTCGGCCGTGTGTCTCGGTTCGGGACCGCTTAACTACCTCCGTTTGCTCCGGTTTTTGGCGCACACCTTGTTTCCTCCCTTTTGAGAGACACTGTGGTCCGGGAGACCGACTTCGTGGTCGGACACCACTTCCGGTACCTAACAGCCCACTTTCGGGGCCCCGAACTGCGTGTTTTGGCTCCCGAGCCTTCATTCTACATTTTTGGGCGCCAACCCGAACTTGAGATAGTCATATTTTGAACTCCTTTTCATGTTTTATTAAGGACCTCTTGATGTTTGACATCTCCATCTATCACTTGCTTCTTTACCCCTCCATTTTCCCCTTTTCTTGCATGATAGTCTAGGCCTACTTGTATTTATTTTTGTGGCTTGATGTAAACTAGAAAGTGTCTTATTTTGAGCCCCTCTTCAACTTTGTTGAAGGGCTCTCGGCCATTTGGGATCCGAAGCTATCACTTGCCCCTTTAGCTCACCTTTTGGCCATTTTGGGGGAAATTTTGAATCCGAATTTCCCCCCCTTTTTTTCCCCCTCTTTTCCATCCCTTTTTGTCTATAAAACCAGAGCTCCAGCTGCATTTTTCTGGGTTAGAAGACTTTGGTTTGAGTCTCATATATACAATCTCTCTCTCTCTATATTTCAAGCACCAAAACCCTAAAAGTCCTACACCATTTCTTCACCACCACGTAGCACCACCACCACCACTCCATTCCAGAAGCTTGGAGGACCTTCTCAGAGGCTAGAAGTGTTGTATTTTGGACCAAGAGGCTGCTAAAGTTTGGTTCTTCAAGGGTGAGTCTCGTTTTTCCCTTTTTTGCTCTTTTCTTGGTCTATATCTTAGCCCTTCTTGCTTATACATTTGAGCTCCGACCAAAACTGAAAGTAGCATTTTTTTGAGCTCTATTTCATCTTCCATTAAGAGTCTTTCACTGTTTGAGACCCCCTTTTGGTACTTGCCTCTTTAGCCCTCTTTGTGCCATATTTTTGCATAGTATTTTTGGCCTATATGTAATCTGTTTTGGGGCATGATGTAAACTGTAAATGAGCTTATTTTGAGCCCTTATTCAACATTGAAGAAGGGATCATCACTGTTTGGGACCTCCATATACTACTTGCTTTGATATCCATATTTTGGTCCCATTTTTGCATAATTTATTAGCCTATCGAGCCTCTGTTTTTGGACCTTGGTCCGAACTGAAAATGGGCTTATTTTGACCCCCTATCCATGTTTCATTGAGGGTTTGTTACTGTTTGGAGCATATTTTGTATACTTCATGTTATATCTCTCTTTTTAGGGCTTATTTTGCATTGCATTTTGAGCATATTTGTACACTGTTTTGGGCTCGGCCATCAACTGTAAAAAGTCATATTTTGGGCCTCTCTTCAACATTGTTGAAGGGCCCTTACTTGTTTGGGACCAGCATATATCAGTTGCTTCTTTATCTCCATTTTGGCCCTTATTTTGCATAGCATTTTGAGCATACTTGTATCTGTTTTTGGGGTTTGTCATAAACTGTGAAACACCATATTTTTGGCCCATTTTCAATATTGTAGAAGGCCCCTTTCCTTTTTGGGGCCAGAATCTGTGAGTTGCTTCATTATCTCACTTTCGGGCCCATTTTTGCATGCTAATTTAGCCTTACTTGCGCCCACTGTTTGGCCTTGCTTTAAACTGTAAACATGCTTGTTTTGGGGCTGCCTTGCTTCTGTCTTTACACTTCATGTACGAATAATGCATGCATTGCATAGCTATAGGCCATTTCATGCGCCAAAATTCATGTTTCGGGACTCGTTCCATGCATCGGGTTTCATTTCACCATGTTTCGGGGCTGTTTTGCATCTCATTTTGCTACTGAAATTTGTATGTTTGCATATCATATCCCATGTCTTGTCAGAGTGGCATTTCCGTGCCTTAGGGTCGGTCCTCGGTTTGCGTGTACGTGTGCACGTTTCCCGAGTTATCTCATTTTCATCATTATGGCCTCCTATGTGAGTGTGGCTGAGGCTCACTCATGTTGGTGTAAGTCCATTATGCATTGTGTATGCCATTTCATCTCATAGCATTGCATATGCTAGGGTGTATGTTAGTGCATTGTGTATGTCATGTTACCTCGTGCATTGTGTATGCCATTCCATGACATTGTGCATGTTAGGATTGTATCTTAGTTGCATTTCATGCATGTCATGCATATTGCATCGTGTTCGGGATAAGAGTTAGCCCGGGCACGGGAAACGAGGTGCGTTTCGTACTCCGAGTGACGGAACGTGTCTCAATTCCCCAGTCACCGACACTCCAGATTATCCATGATGGAGTTAGGTTTTGTTATAGTTTTCATGTGCATTCATTCCATATTGAGTGGTGCAATTCGACTCCTCGGCCATCATGCATCGAGATGCGTGATTGGTGGCACGAGGATCGAGGCATGCATACATTTGTGAAAATACATTGCCATGCCCCTTTCCTGCTCTCTGTTGCAGCAAATCAAGAATCAGCAGTCTTCCGAGGCTTGGCGCGCTTTCCAAGAATAATTATGAAACAGAGGCTAATTGGGGCATCCCAATGGATTTCCGCACAAAGGCAACCCGAACATGCATCATTCATCACCCGGAGCGGAATCAAGGCAGTCCCTGGCTTGCATGCCAGTTTTACAGCTTTCTTAGTTAATTTGTTAATTAATTAGGAATTTGTACATTATTTGGACTGTATTATTTGGACTGTACTATTCTTTTATTCGGGACTGTATATTTATTCGGACCCTCTGTGCGAGGGCAAAATTGTAATAAGTGTGGGTGAGTGTGATGTATGTCTTCCAATCCCACATCTTTCTTCCCTTTTATTTACCTGCTTATGATGGTTAGATTAGGGCATATTTCAATTAGCATACAGTATGATAGCATGTTTGCATTCATTCATCTGTTTTGCATGCACCAAGCTCAGCGCATCATACTAACTGCATTTGTATTTCAATTCCAAATTGAATACATGTTAGCTGTAGCATTCCATATGCCATGTTTAGAATAGCCGAGCCTGCTATAGTTGCATTTTTGCATGTGTTGCATTAGGCAATCCTGTATATTTAGGATCATGCATGGATTTCTAATCGGTTTTTGTTTTGGCTTGGAGTACTCGGTGAGTTTTATGCTTTAGCATCCTTGCATGTGTGTGAGTGACTGCCATGAATAGCATGCTTACCATGAGGCTATGTGCTTATGTGATATACCTGCTTGAATGCCTGTGGGTGGAGGTTGGGTTATTTGGATTGGAACAATTCATCAAATGTTTGTTTGAAAGCCCACTAGATAGTGGCAAAATCATGTCTTCTTAAGCCCACCCGAGGGTGGTAAATCCACGTCTTAGCCTACTTGCGAGTAGCACCATCAAACCATTTTCAAACAAACAAGCATGAAATTTTTGTTCCAATTCAGGCGATCCAGTCTATACTTGTATGCTGTGCGCATCACATAGTAAATCTAGGCTAATAACCAGAATAAGAACACACAATGTTTTCAAAAATAGATATCATGGTTAGTAGAGGCCGATCTTTGATCGGGCGAGCGGGGGTACTCACGAAGTGACCTTCCCCAATCGTACCCAAGTTCCCGAGCCGAGGCAACTTTGGTGATAACGGACACGTGGCCTTAGGCAACGAGTCAGGGTTTCCTAAATTTCCCAAAAATAAAATATTTAGGTGGCGACTCTGTATCTGGCAAAGCAGTCCATGTTTGGCACTTCTTTTCTAAAAATCTGTTTTCTCAAAACGATTTGCCGGATTTGGACTCTTTGGTTCAGATTAAGAACCGTGACAATTTGAGTCCGAACTGTAGTGAACCCCAAAATGAACAGAATGGGACTTAACCCTCCCAGGGCGTTCAGGGACGTCTACACCGGCATAGGACCATCTTTGGCCGGCAGGTGGCCGGCAACAGCCCCTCATGGCCGGTAGGCCACTGGTGCACTCCCCAACACTGTTTTGGTAAGATTCAGCAGCAAGTTTTCAAGGACACCCTGCAAATAGAGCCTCTAAAGAGCTAACCGGAGAGCTTTACAAGTCGGCAACTGAGAGCATGCATCCTTCATTATTCAAGGCAGAGCTGAGGCAGCCTAGTTTACATACCTTACATGTTTGTCTTGATTAGTTAATTTGTTAATGAGTTAAAGTATTGTAATAATTAGTAATTGGTTTGCTAGTTATTCGATTTGGTTGTGTAATAATTAGTCTAATTAGATTATTAGATTAGTTAAGTAGCTTAGCTTAGAGTAGCTTAGCATTCATTTGGACCCTCCGTCGAGAGGGCGCAATGTTGTAATAAGGATACGTGTGTGTGTGCATGTCTTCCAACTCCACGTCTTTCTCCCTTTTACTTATCAGCTTTTGATGGTTAGTTTAGGGATGATTTTCAATTAGCATACCTTATGCTTGCATGCTTGCATCATTCATTTGTCTTGCATGCACCGGGCTCGGCGCATCATACAAACTGCATTGTATTTCAATACACTTACTTGAATACGTGTTTCAAAGCATGTTATCAAGTGTTGCATTCATATGCCATCTTAGATAGCCGAGCCTATTTAATTGCATTTCACATGTGTTGCATTAGGTATTGCTGACATAGTTAGGATCAGGCATATTTCTAACTAGTTTCCTGTTTTGGCTCGAAATACGCTGTAAGTGTTTATGCTTTAGCATACTTGCATGAGTGTGTGTGTTGCCATGATAGCATGCTTGCCATGAGGCTATTGGCTTAATTGCTTAACTGCATGAATGCCTGTGGATGAAGGTTTCATTACTTGAATTGGAACAATTCATCAAAATGTGAGTTTTAAGCCCACTTGAAGTGGCAAATCATCATGTTTTAAGCCCACTTAAGGATGGCAAATCCGCACTTTAGCCTACTTGAGGGTAGCAACTTCAAACCATTTTCGAAAAACAAACATGAGCTGTTTTGTTCCAAATTGAGTGATTTAGTCTATACTTGTGTGTTGTGCGCATCACATAGTAAGTTAAGTTAATAATCAGAATAAGAACACATGTGTTTTTAAAATAACATATCATGTTAGTAGAGGCTAATCTTTGATCGGGCAAGCAGGGGTGCTCATTTCAGGACCTTCCCCTCTTGTACCCAAGTTCCCGAGCCGAGGCAACTTTGGTGATGACGGACACGTGGCCTTAGGCACGAATCAGGGTTTCCTAAATTTTCCAAAACAAAATATTTAGGTAGCGACTCTGAAATCTGGCAAAGCAGTTCATATTTGGCGTTTTTTAATTAAAATCAATTTTCCAAAACGATTTGCCGGATTTGGACTCTTTGGTGATTTATCAGTCTTACATTGCACTTTGTGAGATTAGATTCAGAACCGTGACAGGAGTCCGAACTGTAGTAGCTAGAACCTAATCCGCGCCCTCTCCGAAAAGGGGGACGCGCGGAGGAAGTTCGGGCGGTGTACACCCATCAGCTCCGGCAAGGTCATCGCTTGGTCTCGCCTCACCGTCAAGAAATCCTCTACCGACACTGCCTGGTAAACATTATGCTCAGTTGTTTGTCGGATTAATCTGCTTAAAATATCAGCGGTGACATTGTTTTTGCACTAATATGTTCAAAGTTGACATCAAATCCATGTACTAAAATATCAGCGGTGCTATTTATGATAAGAATCGGTTCTTTATTAATTCAGTGACTTATCTTAGTATTAATGAGAACCGATTCTTATCAGGATATTTATGATAAAAAATGGTTTACAAACCCTAAAAAAGAGACAAAAAACATTACTCATAATTTAAAATCTAAGGTTAAGTTTCATTTCAGGATTTTTTATTCTTCTCTTTTGAAAAAAGTCAATTGAAAATGAAATAAATTGAAAATTTTTTTTTTTTTCAAATTTTAAGGTAGAGTCAAGGAAGAATAAAGTGATTTTTACTTTTGT
Organism: Camellia japonica; assembly: GCA_030407325.1. NCBI lineage: Eukaryota > Viridiplantae > Streptophyta > Magnoliopsida > Ericales > Theaceae > Camellia > Camellia japonica. The sequence goes on along the minus strand of JAPPVO010000741.1, from coordinate 24,545 downwards.
CAAAGTAAAAGCAACAACACTGATTGATGATGTATAGGAGTTGTAGATGGGTGAAGTCATTAGTAGCTTACTTCACTTACAGGGTTTTGGACACTAAAAAAGACTAGCACAGTTCTTGGACTAGTATTGAGTCCTTTTAAAGTTAATTGATTAATCATTAACTATTCTTAATCAATGTTAAACAAGATTTTTATGATAAAAAATGGTTGACATGAATAATGATATCCACTACCAAACTAAATTGTGGTGGAATATGACTGTCATTACTACCATTCTTTAATCAACCCACAAAAAAAGAAAGCAAAACTTCTGCCATGAAGAAAAATCATCTCCTAATTTGAAAATAATTATGAGTAATATTACCATGATTATTTATTTTGTATTAAAGATATACACTAGTAGTGGGACTTATGGTATTAATATTATATTTAATTTAATTATGTAGTTTTAACAAAATTATATTAATGTCTCTTATAATATTGATAACTTTAACGGTGTTAACCAAAGTGATGAAATTATTATATTATTCTTAAATATTTTGTATTTAAATATATATGCGGTGTTAAATGATACAATTGTCCCATTTTACCTCATTAATTTACATAATTACCTTCATTCAACGTATTGTTTAAACATAAAGTAAGAATATTTGGATTTAGGTGATGTTTGGACACGGTTAACAAAGAATAAACAGGAATTTTAGTTTAAAAAGATATAAACATTATGAAATTTATATTCCAAAAAAATATTGTGTATTTATACCAAAATTGTTATCTAATTATAATATATTAATTAGTCCAAAGAGATCTGTATAATTTATCCTAAGAATATGTTTGGATAAAAAAAAATTGAGTAAGAATTTATGAAATGATTCTTCTATACTTTCTCTCCACAAATTACTCTTTAAATCGTTAATCCAAATATAATAATCTAAAGAGAAAAGCACAAGTAAAGAAAAAAGAAAAGAGGAAGAAGTTGCTTCGCCTCTGCTTTTATACTGCCCCATATGTTCCAAGTTGTGTAGTTGTTTGCTCAGAGACAGAGACAGAGACAAAGACAGAGAGAGAGAGAGAGAGAGAGAGAGAGAGAGCAGTCAATTTCAATGACGAACTATGTGAGGGTGATGCTGAGAGAAAAAGAGAAAGAGATGGGAGCAGGGAGTCTGATGAACTATGCAGTAGAGAAGTCCAAGGAATTGCCAGCGGTGGTAGGGAACATGGGCGCGGATTTGATGGGTAAGGCGGAGGAGAAGTGGAAGGAATTGGCGCCGAACATGGGCGGGGATTTGATGGGTAAGGTGGACGAGGTGTTTCCACCAGAGACTATAAAAGAGCCAATCCAACGTTTCATCCAACATTTGATCCAAGTTTGTCAACCTTATATCATCCCCGCCATAGCTGCTGCTGTTCTGATCATCCTCCTTTGTTGTTGCGGTGCATTGTTTATCAACATAATTATCAAAATAAGTGCGTTTTTTTATCAACATAATTATCCTAATAATAAAGTTTGTCTTTAATATAATAAAGTCTATCTTTTGTTGTTTTGGCCGCGCCACTGCCTCTGGTGGGAAGGTAATTAAGATGATGATAGCTCCCGGAACCAAAGGGGCTCGTGTGATAGTCAGGTCTGTCTTTGAAAGCAACCCCGCTGCTTACTTTCATGCTCTCCGAGGAAGGTAGTGATGAACATGAACATGATCATGAAATTCTCTTGTAATAACAAGCCTTGTGTGTACTTGTTTGAACTATGTATGTTTGCTCTGTTAATCTATAGTTTTGTCTGTATTTCTTGTTTCTCATGCTCACAAACCATGTGGAAAGGTTTGGATCAACTCTTTATCTGTAAATGTTACATATGGTATGTGTTTAAGGTATAACTCTGATATGATGATCACAAGTTGTCTTTATTTACAATGTGTTCGGCTTTAGTTTTGGATTACTTCATCATCTTCATGAACCAGTCTTGGGAATGAAAAAATATTTTGTTTTTGTCTTCTTTTTTTTTCTTGGCTCTTTGTATTGAAATAATATATTTAAAAAAAAAATTTGAAAAATGATTCAACCAGACCCATTAATTTCTATTCACTTGTGTTTCGTATTACACATGCAAAATTTTCATTATTAAAATTATATTTGAATTTATCTTTTTAACATAAAATAATAAAACTGTCTAAAATTTGAATTTATAAAGAATTTGTATAAAGAAAATAAAAAGAACAAACAAATCCCTTCTGTTTTTCCCAAATCTTTAATTTCGAGTGCCTTACTCATAGTGACACATAACTTGAAGGACAAGTTCAAATTACATCCCCTAAAAATATTAGATTTGTGACTGAAAATGAAAAGCTGCGTCAAGCTGTATTTGGGTTTTTGATCACAAAACTACATATATTGTTCATACTGTATTTGGGTTATATACGCATATATATATAGTCAACTGTAAGCTTTAATTCATACTGCAAAACCATATATATTGTTCTGATTAAGACCAACAAGAAACATAAGTAGATTCAAAACGAAGAGAACATCAAAAGTGAATCCTAATCCCTGTCAAACCCATAACCCCAAGTTGTTGATTTTTCATTCTAAATAACGATTGTTGCGGAAGTAGCCTGCTGGGTCACTCTCAAAGTCATCTCTGTTACAAGCAATAAATAGCTTTTCACGTCGCCGTGTTTCCGTCACTCCCGGCGGTGGTTCCTAGAACCACTGTTTCGGTTCATGCTAGAATTTCTCAATTTGAAAGCTCTTTTAAATCAATTTAAGAAGGAAAATGTTAAAAGCAGTCCTTAAAATTATTGTAAGTGTTAAAAATGTGTGAAAGTATTTTAAATATACAAGAAAATATTATAATTTTTTTGGTATTTTATGTTTTTTATCAATAAGTTTTGGGGTTGTTATTAATAAAACGCTTTTAAAAATATTGAAAATCTCAACTTAGCTTAGTCTTATAGATTAAGGCCTTATTTGTCATAACTTAAAAAAATTAAAAAGTCAAAAGTCACTATCTTATTTAAGTTATATCATCTTATTTAAGTCACATTACCTCTCTATCACATCACTTCAAACACAACCCATACACAACCCATATTTCATAAAAAATAAAAAAGTGCACTTATCTAGATCATCCCAAACCATCCCTAAAAATTTAAATCTAAAAAAAAAAAAAATAAAAAATTAAATTCAGCAGGTTATTGGGCCAATGTCCACCCTGATTGAATACAAGACACACACACACACACAAATAACAGTTTAGGTATGTATACACATCAATTAGCCGGAAATACTGTTTGCATGTGTCATGAATGATATAGATTAAGGAGTTATTTGGTATGTTCTAAAAAACTTTTAGTTAAATAAGTCAATTTCTCATGAAAATAAGTCAAAAAGTCACTCAACTTCACAGATGAATTGTTTTTTCTAGATTGTACAAAAATATTTTTTTAAAAAAATTACTAAAAAAAGTCAACCTCAAATAACCTCTAAAACTTTTAAAATACACATCTACAGAGCAATTAATCCTTTATGCATCATGAACCATATCCTATCTATAAGATATTTTTATATCCTTTATGCATCATGAACCATATCCTATCTATAAGATATTTTTATATTTTAAATTTGTGAAGGAATTTGTAAGAAAAAAAAAATTTGTTAAAAACTTATCCTTTTACAAATTTACGAGTTTCATTAAACTAGAATTTCCACTCGAGAAGCACTACTCTTGTTTTTGTAGCAAAAAGTGAGTCATGAAACTGAATTCACTAAAGGAAATTGCATTTTTGTCGATTAAAAATTTGGTCGGCAAAAGTTCATTTTTAGTCAGCAAAAGTTATCCACGACTAATTTTTTTGGTCGCCACTTTGGTCACCAATTGAGAGTCGGCAAAAGTAATTAGCGACCAAAACTTTTGTTAGTCGGGAAAAAGTTAGATTTGTTGACTAAATTTTTGGTCGCTAAATATATCATTACTGCGACTAATCCATTTAGTCGCTAAAACACTTTAGTCGCGAAAAATGACATATTTTGGGCCAAACATGTTAGTCGTCAATTATCACATTCTACGACCAAACATGTTAGTCCCCAAAAGTCACAATCCACGACCAATAGATTAGTCGCCAAAAGTACATTGCACGACCAAACATGTTAGTTGGCAAAAGCAATGTTTGCGCGACTAAAAGTTTAGTCGGCAATAGACCTATTCACCACCAAACTCTTTGGTTGCCAAAATTAACAATTTTACCGACTAATTATTTAGTCGCCAAATGTACTCTTTTGCCTACTAACATTTTGGTCAGCAAAACCACAATTTGGTCAACAACATCTAACAAAATAAACCTGTAATTGAAGACAAATATTCCATCCAATCCATTCAATATAATCTGTAATTAAAAAGAATCATTCATACTAACAAAGTATCTGAATCATGAACATTCAACGAAATACATAAATCATCCAATCCTGAACCTGTTTAACAAAAGTCAGCAACTATTATAAGTTTCCATTCACAAGTAATTCCAAAGTACATATTCCTCCAATTTAAATTTTTATCCATGCGCATCTATCAAAAAATATAACTAGTAGTCTACTCAAATATTTTCTATATACACCCATCCAAAAATATAACTACTAGTCTATCTAAAAATATAACTACTAGTCTATCGAAATATTTTCCATACATATCTATCAAAAAATATATAATACTTCCAAAAATGCTTATAGTGCCAATTAGTCCTGTACAATTTAGCTTCGTGCACGAGTTCATCCATTTGTACCAAAGAAAAAGAAAAAGAAAAAGAATGTCAAGAATTGAGCAATCATTAAACCCTGTTTGTCTAAAATGTGGTAAAACACTTAAAATTTTACTTTCAAACTAGAGGGATGGAGCTCCTCCCCAAAAGACCACATAGATGGGATTTGAAAATTAGTCACTACAAAACTAAATCTTTGTTTGGATACTTCTAGTAGATTGTCCAATACTGTATATGATTATTCAAAACATGCAAACATGTTCCCTGCCATACCACACTATTACTTGACATCAAACCAGCCATCATGTTTACATTGTGTAAGAATCTCAAAAACATCAGATGCAACTATTTTTGTGAGAAGAAAATTCTATCGTTACTGAATACAAAAAAGGCATTTGCCATTTCATGCAAGTTAATTTTGTGATAAAGAAAACAAACATCTTAGAATGAGACCTCTAACTTCTCGAGAAGTCTACCCACCAATACTAAGGCAATAAATCTTTCTGTTACACCATTCCCATCACATTAACTAGACATATGGTAGTTTGACCCACTATTTAAATAAGCTTAGACTTTTTTTATTTCTAACAAAAGCATGGATGTTAGCATTAACTAGTCAGCAACACTTACGAGGAAAGGGCCACTAATTTTTTCACTCAAGTGCCCCCAGAGTCAATTAATTAGCACAAGAGCCCATGCTTACCTACAATTTTTCAGTGTTTGCACGGACAGTATGAATTTAAACACTCCATGAACCTCCAATATCTGTAAAAAAAACAATTCAGTCAATTACAATTTATATGATACACAATATTTAAATTTTCTTTAAAATTTTCCAAACAAAAAGTAATTGAATTTATTTTGTAAAAAATAATATTACTAGAAAGGTTTATTAACTTATTAAAAAAATAAGAAAAGTGACAATGTTACTTTTTCCTTTAGTTTGTCGAACCTTTTTTACAAATATCTACTCATCACAAGATTTGGTTCTCTTAGGCTACTCTGACTCTAGCAGATTGGACAAAACACCTAAAGTTCTCGCAAAAAGATTTAGTTCTTGTAATCCAATGTTACGCGCACAATATTAAGTCACTTCTTCATCCATTTATTTTTTCCTTTTTTATCACATTTTTTGGTCTAAATATCTAACCGTGTGTCCTACTGACGCACGGGTTGTTCTCACAAGTTTGTTTAATCTAGGCCGAGGTAACCATTATGATCTCGGGAGTGTTTCGAGGTTGTTTCTAATTTCCCCAAACGGCCCGTTTTTGCCTTTTTTATCGCATTTTTTGGTCTGCATATCTAACCCAGGGCCGGCCCTGGGGTGAGGCGACTGAGGCGGTCGCCTCGGGCCCTCAATTTTGAACAAAGTTTAGGGCCTGTAATGCCCTCAAAAATAATAACCCATAACATACACAATAATAAGATGCATTACTTTAAGAAAATAAACCACAATTCATTCATCAGAGTATTACTAAATAAAGACATTACATATAACATCCAAAATAAATGCCCTACGGGCGTACATCTTGCCAAGCCAACACTTGGACACAAAATCATGAGTTCTAACTCAAATACAAATAAAGCCCTAGGCTTGAATGTTTACATGTAATTCAAATAAAAACAAATAACTAAAGACAAGACTTCATAGTCCAAATCCTTCCAAGCTAAGTCCTTGGAGGTAGTGAATCACCTGGACCTGAAAATGATGTTCCCTTATAGGGTGAGCCACAGCCCAGCAGAAATATACTAAACCAAATATAAGCATTGAATAAAGCAATAGCATTCAATAGATGGTTAACCAGGATAATCAATTATAACAGTATATAGTCTCATGATACAAATGTATATGACACATTTACTCATTATTAGCAATATGGCTCAGAACCTGGCCAAACTTACAAAAGTGAATTATATATATATCATGTTCACATTACTTCCAATATCAACAACACAAATGAGACTCAGGCTCATATCAAAACACTTCATGCTTCCAGTTTGATACACATTTTAGTGCTGTATCAATAAAAAAAATACTTCAATAATAAGCACACATAAAAGTGATGCTAATGGAGTCCATCCCCTATCTCCTCCCAAACAAAATCCGGTTTAGAGGTCCATCCCCTATCTTCCCCTAAATTGTGGAGTACATCCCCTATCTTCTCCCACACAATGCAATGTATGTAAACACATAACATATACAACACACAATCAATACATTTAATGTATGTATTAATTCAACAATCAAAGTTAATGACTAAACCAATGTGATTAGTTTCAGTTATCCCTAATCCACATGCAATGTCTACAACAATCACGACTATCCTCCACCGATAGCCCAAAACAGTTATTTCTAGATTGGAAATAAATAAACCAACAATACGATAGGCGAGTGATTTAAGTTAATCAACTACCCCATTTAATCAATAAATTCCTCAATTTCATGAATTTAACTAATTTCCCCAATTTTCCTTAAATTAAACATACAATTCAATTTAATAAAACAACTAGGGTTTTTCCCAAAATTACCAAAATGCCCCCAACATATTAAAATACCAAGACTTAGAACAAAACTCATAAGTTGGAGTAAGAAATCCCTACCTCGAAGAAATAACCCAAAAGAGAAGACGGAGATGAGGACCCAAAATCCAAAGTGCTCCAAATCCAAGATTGTTCAGATTAAACAAAAGCCCTCGACCCACACTATCTTTTTAATAAAGGATCTAGGGTAGAAACACCCTAAAACTAGATGAAACCTAGGGTAGAAGGTGTGTAGAGGAAGAGAGAAGTCGGACCTAGGGTTTAGAATCAAAAAGAAGATAAAAAAAATGATTAAAAACCCGCTGCTGCCTATTTAAACCTGACAGGCTCGCTCGAGCGACCAGACACAGAAAACCCTCGCTCGAGCGAAGAAAAGCTCGCTCGAGCCAAGAACTCAAAGCTTCAGGTCTGCAACCCAGAAGCACGCTCGAGCGAAGGATTGCTCGCTCGAGCGAAGAACTCGAAAACATACACCTCGCTCGCTCGAGCGAAGGAAAGCTCGCTCGAGCGAAGAAACACTGCTCTCAGGTCTATACTAGACGCAATCGCTCGCTCGAGCGAAGAACTCCTGGCTCGAGCCACCAGACACAAACAACAACCCTCGCTCGAGCGACGAAACCCTCGCTCGAGCGACCAACTCAAAAATTGAACAGCAACACTTGGTTTCTGGACCTAACCAACCTGTAACAAAACCTGCCCAACATATCCTATAACCCAAAAATAAGGAATTAAAGGACAACAACGACAATATAATAACAACTAAATTTCCGGAACATAAGTCCGGGTACAACAACCAAATGGGAAAAGACCGGGGTCGCTATAGGGCCCCTAATTAGGGGAGTGTATCATGTCATGTTATTTAATAATTATTTTAATATTAGCTTAATTTATTTATTTTTATGTTGTCGTGCGGTGTTATTTTGATTTGTGTTCCATTGATGTTTAATGTGAAAACTTTCACTTTTAGTTAAAAATAACTTAGCAAGTGTGTTGAGAGATTAAAATTTTTCTCATAAGTTGAATTTTATAAAATTTATTTCAACTAAATGAAATTATTCATAGAATGTTTGATTTTAATTCAATTGCATTTTTCTAATTAAAAAAATTGTACCTTATTACTATATATTTTTTATTAGATTGACTCTAAAATAGGTAACAAAAAAATATATATCTTAAATGAAAAAAAAGATATTAGCCTTAATTATTATTTTACATACTTTTTTATTCAGTTAGATAGAGTTATATAAAATATTAAAAAAGATGTCATGGAATCCCTTAGTGAACATTCAAATATATAACTAATAATTCATGTTATTGAGTTGTGTCATACTTGAATTCATGTTGAAAATAGTCAACCTTAACTTGCTAATTTTATATATTGGTTGAGTTGTGTCGAAAATTCTCATCCTTACTCCCAATTAATTTTTGTTCTTATAGCATTGGTAAGCTAAAAAATAAAGATTCGATTCAACTAATTGAAGTTCAATTATTATATATATATATATATTTGTTATCTAAATTTTGTTAAATTGTAATGCAATAGAAATAAATTTTTATCTTTTTTGTTTTATCCAAACAAAAATTTTTTTTTTTTTTTGGATAATGATATATGAAGGGCCCAATTTAAAAAATTTGCCTTAGGCCCCTAATAAGTTAGGGTCGGCCCTGATCTAACCGTACGTCGTATCGACGAGCCACTTGCTCTAACAAGTTTGCTTAATCTAAGCCGAGGTGACCATGATGATCTTGGGGCTATTTGGGGGCTGTTTCCAATTTTTGCCCCCAAACGGCCCATTTTTGCCTTTTTTCTCACATTTTTTGTCCAAATCTATAAACATTTTACACACAAGGCACGCTTAGCCGAAACAGGATAATTTGAACGTAAATGGCAAAGTGCTGATGGATTACCTCTGCCAGGGTTCCATTGGTGTTGACACTTAGTATTTAAGATAGGCCAGTATTAGTGGCACAGGGTATAAAATTATACATCATATACTAAATTTCTGTAATCTTTCAAAGAAATCATTGTTCTCTTCATCTATATCAGAACCAGAACTAATAATTTTGATATCTTCTGAGTTAAATCTTCTTTCTCCTTTTAGACTAGTCTTTTGATATAATGGTCCAACAATTTTTGCTAAATCTTTGATAAAAAGGTCTAGCATAATTGACTAATCCTAAAAATTGCTGTAGTTTCTTTAACTCTGGGAAACTATCAGGCATTTGTAGAATAGTCTTGGTGATATGGGGTTGAAGTTTTATTTGTCTATCACTAATTTCTACTCCTAGAAACTTGATATATTTTTTTACCAATTTCTATTTTAGACTTACTTATAATAATACCATGTTCAACAAAGAGTTTAAATATTTGTTGAAGATGATGGTAATGTTCCTTTTCATTTTTACTGAATACAAGAATATCATCTATATAAACTAAGACAAACTTCCTGTATTCACCAAAAATCTTATCCATTTTCCTTTGGAAAACAGATGGTGCATTTTTCAATCCAAATGGCATGACTAACGATTCAAAATGTCCAAGTGGACAAGAGAAAGTGGTCCACTTAATGGAATCTGGATGCATTTTGACTTGCCAGAAACCAGATTTACAATCAAATTTTACTGAAGATGGTACATCCTTGGATGGAATTCAAAAGTTGGCATTTTCCAGGGATATCATAGCCATCTTTCTCTGTGTTATCATTGAGTAGATACTCAGATTGACCTCTATAATGATATCAAGATAGAAGTCAATAAGATTAGTATGTTTGATAACTTACCAAGTAAAACAGACATTAGAGATCTTATAACAATGATAAGTGATAAACCTAAACAAATTGAAATTGAGACTAAAAATTTGTTAGGAGATATTAGCAGGCAGTCTAACTATCTTGAAGATAAGTGTAATTTCTTACAAAGACAAATGGATATATTAGCATCCCAAAATACTAAAACAAAAAGGTTAGTCAAAACATTAAAAGAATTGGTAACTAGAGAAATCACGAGAATAGTAGATTTAGTTACTGAGTTATTAGCAGTAGCTAAAGGATGAGTAAATTTGGAACTTTTTATGATGAAAGTTTAAGAGAAGCTTCTGGTTATAGAATAGACAATTATGGACCAAAAGGCATAACAACATATCCAGCAACGAATGCAGCTGATAAAAGGATATTATTACAAAATAATTTGTTAATTTTAATGATAATTAGGATGAACAAAGACTATACCAAAAACATGAGTTTAATTAAGAATAACATGGAAACTTTAGCTAACGTAAGTAATTTTAATAAAGACACTCTTAAAAGTAGAATAGACCAAGTTAAAGTTCAATTAGGGAAAATAGCAGGGTAATATCTCTAGCATTGATACTGAAGTTCTTGTTGTTAGTTATGCTTTAAAAAAATTTGAACTCCTTATTATATCAAGGAAAGAGATAACGGTGAGAACAGATTGTCAAGCTATTGTAAAATTCTTTCAGTCTACTAAGCTTAAGAAATTAAGCAGGCGTAGATGTTTAAATTTTGTAGACAAATTGTTAGTACATGGATTTGATGTCAACTTTGAACATATTAGTGCAAAAACAATGTCACCGCTGATATTTTAAGCAGATTAATCCGACAAACAACTGAGCATAATGTTTACCAGGCAGTGTCGGTAGAGGATTTCTTGACAATGAGGCGAGACCAAGTGACGACCTTGCCGGAGCTGAGGGGTGTAGACCGCTCGAACTTCCTCCGCACGTCCCCCTTTTCGGAGAGGGCGCGGATTGGGTTCTAGCTACTACAGTTTGGACTCCTGTCACGGTTCTGAATCTAATCTCACAAAGTGCAATGTAAGACTGATAAATCACCAAAGAGTCCAAATCCGACAAATCGTTTTGGAAAATCAATTTTAATCAAAAAGCGCCAAATATGGACTGCTTTGCCAGATTTCAGAGTCGCCACCTAAATATTTTGTTTTGGGAAATTTAGGAAACCCTGATTCGTGCCTAAGGCCACGTGTCCGTTATAACCAAAGTTGCCTCGGCTCGGGAACTTGGGTACGAGAGGGGAAGGTCCTGAAATGAGCACCCCCGCTCGCCCGATCAAAGATCGGCCTCTACTAACATGATATGTTGTTTTAAAAACACATGTGTTCTTATTCTGATTATTAACTTAACTTACTATGTGATGCGCACAACACACAAGTATAGACTAAATCACTCAATTTGGAACAAAACATCTCATGTTTGTTTTTCGAAAATGGTTTGAAGTTGCTACCCTCAAGTAGGCTAAAGTGCGGATTTGCCACCCTCAAGTGGGCTTAAAACATGATGATTTGCCACTTCAAGTGGGCTTAAAACTCACATTTTGATGAATTGTTCCAATTCAAGTAATGAAGCCTTCATCTATAGGCATTCATGCAGTTAAGCAATTAAGCAAATAGCCTCATGGCAAGCATGCTATCATGGCAACACGCACACTCATGCAAGTATGCTAAGCATAAACACTTACAGCGTAAACACTTACAACGTACTCCGAGCCAAAACAGAAAACTAGTTAGAAATATGCATGGTCCTAACTATGTCAACAATGCCTAATGCAACACATGCGAAATGCAACTAAATAGGCTTGGTTATCTAAGATGGCATATGAATGCAACACTTGATAACATGCTTTGAAATACGTATTCAAGTAAGTGTATTGAAATACAATGCAGTTTGTATGATGCGCCGAGCCCGATGCATGCAAGACAAATGAATGTTGCACGCATGCAAGCATAAGGTATGCTAATTGAAAATGATCTCTAAAATAACCATCAAAAGCTGATAAGTAAAAGGGAGAAAGACGTGGGGTTGGAAAACATGCACACACACACGCACCCTTATTACGACATTGCGCCCTCTCGACGGAGGGTCCAAATGAAAGCTAAGCTATTCTAAGCTAATCTACTTAACTAATCTAATTAGACTAATTATTACACAACCAAATCGAATAACTAGCAAACCAATTACTAATTATTACAATACTTTAACTCATTAACAAATTAACTAATCAAGACAAACATGTAAGGTATGTAAACTAGGTTGCATCAGCTCTGCCTTGAATAATGAAGGATGCATGCTCTCAGTTGCCGCCTTGAAAAGCTCTCCAGTTAGCTCTTTAGAGGCTCTGTTTGTAGGGTGTCCTTGAGAACTTGCTGCTGAATCTTACCAAAATAGTGCTAGGGAGTGCACCAGTGGCCTGCTGGCCATGAGGGGCTACTGCCGACCACCTGCCGGCCATCAATGTGGCACTGCCAGCCACTGGTGTGCTGTGATACCATTCTGCAACAGAGAACAAAATAGAGAAAATGGAGGGTCTCCCGAGGGTATGTACATACTATACCACTCCATGTCATCTCAAAACATCAAGGGAGAGGCATCATTGGATCCAAGAGCATCAATCAAGCATACAATGCTTGATGGCCAAAGATCCAATTTGTACAAATTCAATGAATGCAATGCAAACAAGACTCTAAATCCACTACCTCATCATGGATGATCAAAGGCAATGGAGACAAAGGGGATTGGCTCAATTTCATCACTTTGAGTATGAAGTGGGCCAATCCACCTTGTGTTCAACATGACGTCCGATTGAACACGATACAATGCACATGTAACATGCTAATCTTTCAATGCTAAGGTGGCATGCACAAGACTCTATCATGTAAGCAATGCATGCAAGACATGCTAAAAGGCCAAAAGCACCAAAGCTAGTGAAGAGCAATACACAAGAGGCATGCAATACATAGCACAAATAACCAAACCAACTCTGGACAAAGCTCAATCATGCCAAAATAATGGTCTAAACATGCTGAAATGGGAGCTCAAAATGCTAGAAGAACATGCACACATGTTGGCCTATAAGCAAGGTATAATACACAACCCTCAAAAGCTATGAAGAAGTGAAGTATATGAGAGTGTGACTACACTATATGCACTGAAATTACATGCTAAATGGTGTCATACTATGCAAACATCACATGCATAACATGTTAAAGGTCTCAAAACTCAAAGCTAGTAAAGATTCTTTACACTACAAACATACTAAGCAATGCTCCAATGACCTTAACCATTCAAAACAGACCTAAGGCAGGTTGAAATAGCAGCAAAAACATGCTGGACTTGTAACATAGATGGCAAGAAAAATATGCTCAAGTATTGGCTCACAAACAAGGCATAATGTTCAACTTCTCAAAAGCATTGAAAGAGTGATAAAAATGAGAGTATGACAGAAGTTTATGCTCTGAAATTACATATCAAATGATGCCATATCACACAAACATCACAAATAATGCATGCTAGGCGTCTCAAAACACAGGACTAGCAAAGCCAATTACACTATAGCCCTACAAGGCAAGCCATACATGACCAAGACCACTTGGAACAGAGTTTATGCATGCTAAAACAAGGCCAAAAGCATGCTGAAATAGAGCCAAAACAAGCTAGAACAATAGGCCAAAATGCTAAGCATGCAAGGCTAACAAGCAGGATTACACTATAAGTGCAAGAAGCATGCAAGAGGTGACCAAACCAGCCAAAAACAGAGTTATGGCAGGTCCAAAAAATCACAAAAATATGCTTGAACTTAGAGGAGAAATGCATGCTCATTTGGTAGGCCAACAAGACATGCAAGCAAGATAAGAGGAGAGGGGACCACCCCCTCCTATTTGGGACCTCAAAACAAGGTTTTCACCACTGAAAATTCTATGGATTTCAGTGTTTAAAAGGCCAAGAAAAGTGGTTTTGAAAGGCCTTGAAAGATGGCACAAAAGCTTCACAAGCAAAGAGACTAGAAGGGTGGACCACCCTCAAACTCAAAAGGGGCTTAAACCACCATTTTTAGGACTGAAAAATAGAGTTTTCTTCCATTCAAAACCAAGCCAAAAATAGTTTGCAAAGGTGGTAAAAACAAGTATGAAAATAAGCTTAAAAGATTGAGATGCTCACCCTTGAAGCATAGCACACCTTTTGGAGCTCAAACAAAGTCCCAAGCTACCTCAGCCCAAAGATGATCCACTCTTGTTAAGGGTTGATAGGTTGAAGATGGTTGTATGCAAGCCTTCAAGCACAAAATCTTTAGAGATAGTGAAATCTAGAGAGGGGATTTAGAGAGAGAGGCTCCCAAATCTTTTGCCAAATTGTTCTCAAATGTTCTAACCCTTGAATATGAGATATAAGGCTTCAATATATAGCAAAAAGAGAGCCTTAGGTCGAAAATATCTCAAGAGGGACAACTGGAGCAAGCTGGAGCAAAATATTTGTCAAAAATTACTTTCTGCCATCAATGGGCGGCACTGGATCACTGATGGCCGGCACTTGACCATTGTTGGTTGGCATGGGACACCATTGGACGGCAGGGGGCCGGCCTAGGCCATTCATGGCCGGAACATGGCCAAAAAATCCCATTTAGGGCACACATCCTCCACCTCTGGTTGGACAAAAAAATTACTTTTTGGGCCTGACTTGAACCGAACATAACTCCTTTATTTAGACTCCTTTGCAGGTCATTATTGAGCCTAAATTCAATCCCTTGAAGTCTTATTTCCAATGGTGGCAGCCTCACATCAAAATTCCAACTGTGCAAAAAGTTATGCTCCTTTGAGTGAAAACTGCTCATTTCGATCCTACCCAGATTCATGCCAAACTTCTCCTCAACTAGTTTCTTCTCTCCTCTCCTCTTTTCTTTAACTTCAAACCCCTAAATAAGGTATTTTGAAAGATTTTTCAAAGATTTCACCTCTCTTTCATTCATTTCCACTTTGTCCTTGCTCGATTTACCGAAAAGCGCAACATTTAAAAAAAACGAGCGTCGGAACATCGCAAGAACTTTTTCAAAAGCTATTTTGAAAGAGAGGGTTTTAAGGTCTCAAAATCATTTAGTGAAAATCATTTTCGCCCAAAATGGGGTATGAAAGTTAGGATTTGACTCTCTCCTTGCCGAAAAAATCAAACCCTTGCACTACACAACTTTCACCAACAAGTAAACCATCAGTAACGCCCAAGTCTTAAGGGCGGTCAAAAATGGGGTGTTGTAGACACCCCATTTTTTACTGACCTTAAGACTCAGATGTCATCGATTGAGTGCTCGGTGATGGTGCAGGTTGTGCTTGTTCTGAGGTTTCAGAGTTTTGCCTGAGAGCCTCGCCTCTGGGCCTCTAAACTTTTTGTGCTTTGGCTCGGTTTGCGGACCGAATCTTGTTTCTCTTCCCAGAGGGAGGGAGAGGTCTTGTAGACCATCTCTTTGTGGTCGTAGACCACTTTTCATGGTCGTAGGCCACTTTTCCCGTTTGGAGATTAGTTTCCGGTTTTTGGAGCCTTCGACCGCGTGCCTTGGTCTCGGGACCGCTTAACGTTCTCCGTTTGATGTGGTTTTTGAACCATGCCTTGTTGCCTCTTCCTAGAGGAACACTATGGTCTGGGAGACCACTTTTGTGGTCGCATGCCACTTTTGGTGCTCGTCAGCTAGTTTTCGGGGCTTTCGGCCACGTGCTTTGCCTCCCGATCTCTCATCTTGCATCCGTTTTGGTTTGTTTTTGGTACAAACCTTACTTTCCTTCTTTGAAGGGTGGTACAAGGGTGGGAGACCACTTTTTCTCCTTGGAGACCACTTTTCCTTCTACCAGCCAGTTTTCTGGTCGGATAACTGGCTTTCTTGGTCTTTGGATCATCTTTTCTGGTCGGCCACCACACCAATTGCTTGCTTTCAGTGTGTTGACCTCTCCCACCCATGGCCGACCAGTTTTTGCTCTGAGTGACCACTTTAAGTAGTAGGCCGACCACTTTAAGTGGTCGGCTGCTTTTTGGCACCTTTTTGGAGATATTTTCCTCCAGTTGTGCCAACTGGAGGGCATTTGAGCTATCCTCCATACACGTGTATGGAGGGATTTGTTTGAAGCTTAGCTTCTCCAAGAAGCTTGGTCGTTTTGCTTCTGTAAGAGGGAGGCTCCTCCTCCCTCCTCCAAGTTCAGAAAATGGAGCTTTGAGTTATAGATATAGTTTTGTATCTATCTTGCCTTGGTTCTTCATTTTTGTGCTTTAAAGTGTAGTTTTGTCTCGCTTTTGTACACAAACACACACTCAAACACCTTCCTTTTGCTACTGAGGTGCTTAGGAGCTGGTTTTGGTGTTCTTGGGTTCCTTTGAGCTTGAAAAAGTTGCTGGAGTTGCAGCTTTAAAGAAGGTCTTCAAGGGTGAGTCTTTGACCTTTAAAACACCCATTTTTGCTTAAGCTTTTGGACCCTTTTTCATGCTGTTTTGAGCTTGACTTCCTACTGAAAAAAGTTCTGTTTTTAAGTGCTTAAAATAGTTGTTTAAGGTCACTTTTTCGTTGGGGGTGATCTTCCCCCTTTTAGGCCTTGTTAGGCCTTATTTTGAGCCATCCCTTTAGGCTCTTGTTGAAGCCTTTGCATGACCCTTCTACCACTAAAATCTAGAGGATTTTCAGTGGTGGAAAGGTGGTTTTGGTGGCTTAAATAGGAGAGGGTCATCCCCTCTCCTTGTTTTGTGTTTACTTGCTTCATATGCCTCATGTTTGAGCATCTTTGTTAAGCTTATGTTGGCCATATCTTAGCATGTATTTGTGTTTGTTTTGTTGAGGCATACCACTGTTTTGGCTTGTTTTGGTCACTCCATGCATGGTTAATACACTTGTAGTGTAAATCACACAAACTAGCTTTATGTGCTTCATGAAGTAGCATGTCATTCTAGCTTGTTTTCTTTCCAATTTAGCATGTTTTTGGTGATGTTTTACCATGTCATGACTCTGTTTTGGTTTGGTTTGGTTGGCCCTTGCATGCTCCATGCACTTGTAGTGCATTTCCATGAAATAGCCTAACATGTGTCTCATGCTTTGACATGTCATTTTAGCATGCTTTTGGCTTAGCTCTGAGAAGACTTTGTTCATGTTTCAGCATGTTTAAGGTCTGATTTGTGTTGTTTTGGTCATGCATGACTCGCTTTGTATAGCTATGGTTCAATCTAGCTTGTTAGCTTTGTGTATTGAGTCCTCTAGCATGCATTACTTGGACTATTTCAATGATTTGGCATCATTTGTAATGTAATTTCAGTCCATGTTTCATGGCCATACATTCACATTTGTCACTCATTCAATGCGTTGGAGGGTTGGTCCTTTATGCCTTAACATGAGCCATTGTGTATGCCTTCATGCCATAGCTTACATGCCATCATTTCAGTGCTTATTTGGGGTTATTTTGCCATGATATAACTCTGATTTTTGTTGCTCAAGTCATTCCATGCTTGGTCTTAATAGGTGTAGTGTAATCCACCTTATTTGCCTCACATATTCCATGTCTTATGCCCTTCATGCTAGCGCATTTCGGCTTACTTCCACATATGTTTTAGTATCATTTTGACATGTTCTAGGACTGTTTTAAGTTGCCTTTGCCATATCCTTTATGCTTTGTATAGCTGTAGTGTAATTGGCCTCTCTAGCTTTGTGTTTGAATGCCTCATGCATGTTATCTTTGAGCTATTTAGATGATTTGACATCATCTAATACTTGATTTTAGAGCATGTAGCATTGCCATATTCCCACTTCATTCATGCTTTAAGTGCCTTTGAGTGTTGTGCATTGTTGCCTCTTTTATGGCCAAGTGTGTATGCTTGCATGCTTAGCTTTGAGCCTCCATCTTAGCATGTTTAGGTCTTTGTTTTGACCTATTTCACCTCTGTCCATGATTGGTTCATGCATTTGTGCCATGTATAGCATGCTTCCTTTGTAGTCCTCTTCACTAGCTTTCATGCCTTAGGACTCTTGTATGCTTTACTTGCTTTGTTTGAATGATTTGGCATCATTTCTTACCTCATTTCAGTGCACTTAGTGTTGCTACACTTCCATGTTTTTCACTCTTTAAGTGCTCTTGAGAGTTGCACTTTAGTGCCTTGATTGGTGAGCCAATTAGCATGCATGTTTGTATGCGTTTTCGGTCCCTTCATTTTAGCATTATGGCCACTGTCTTGGCATGGCTGAGGTCTGTCCATTTTAGTTTAAGTCCATTGAGCATTGTGTATGCCATGTAGTTCATCGCATTGTGTATGCCTTATACTTTGCATTGTGTATGCTTAGGTTACATCATTGCATTGTGCATGCTAATTGATATTTGCGTTGTGTATGCTAGTTATTGTATGCATTAGCATTGAGCATGCCATTAGCCTTGTTAGGTTGTTCATGTAGTTGCATTGAGTACGCCATGTAGTTGCATGTTTGCATGCTAAGGTCGCATTACATTGCATTGAGCATGCCATGTTATGTGTTGCATCGTGTTTGGAATAGGTGTTAGTCCAAACACGGGAAATGAGGGACGTTTCATACTTCAAGTGATGAAACGTGCCTTAATTCCCGGTCGCCGACGCTCTTGATCATAGCATGATAGAGTTCTAGGCTTTATGTGTTTACTTGTGCATTCATTTTCATATTGAATTGTGCAACTTCGCCTCTCGGCCATCATGCATTGAAATGCGCGATTGGTGGCCCGAGAGTCGAGAACCGCACTCCCTTGAGTTCATTACATGATAGGGAGGGTAGTTGTGCACACATATCTTGCAAATACATTGCCATGCCCTTTCTTGTTCTCTGTTGTAGCAAATTGCAGTTCAGCAACAACAACTGGTCGGCCAGCCAGAAAAACTAGCTAGCCGACCACTTTTCTGGTTTTTCAACAACAAAAAGTGGTCGGCAGGTGTTTCTAGAGACCAAAAGTGGTCGGCCACCCTCCCACAGGGTTCCCAAGGTGGAGTTTCATCTTTCTGGAGCTTGGTGCAGAGTTCTGAGAACAAATGAAAATAGAGGCAAATCGAGGCATCGCATTGGATTTCCGAACGACGCGACCGAGCATGCATATAGTCTTCTCCCTCTGAGGCTCTTTTCTTTTATTACTTTCCTTAGCTGCCATGCTTAGATAGCTTGCTTTTGCTTTGGTTTGTACCTTAGTAGTTAATGCGTTTAGCTATTCAATTCGTTTTGTAATAACTAGTTAACTAGGATTAGTTAATTAATTTGTTGTGTAATAATTAGTTTAATTAGTTTAGATTAGTTAGTTAGCTTCTTATTCGGTCCCTCCGTCGAGAGGGCGTATTGTTGTAATAAGCGTGCGTGTGTATGATGCATGTCTTCCAATCCCCATTTCTTTCTCCCTTTTACTTAACCGCTTACGATGGTTAGTTTTAGGGCATGTTTCATTTAGCATACCTTATGCTCACATGCGTGCATCCATTCATCTGTATTACATGCACCGGGCTTGGCGCATCATACTAACTGCATTGTATTTCAAATTCCAAGTTGAATACATGTACCAAGTTGCATTCCGCGTGACATTCTAGAATAGCTGAGCCTATTTTAGTTGCATTCTTGTATGTGTTGTATTAGCCATCTTAACATGAACTAGGATCATGCATGATTTCTAACTAGTTCTGTCACAACCCGAACCCGCCCCCGTGGGTTAAGGACGTAACCGGCCAGCAATCATGAGATTACCTACGGCCTCAAACCAAACCAAACATGTTTCGAACAGAGTTAATGGGGGCCAAACGGAAGCAATTTAAAACTTTGTCCATAGAGCTGTGCTTACATGGCACGTCAAGGCAAACCATACTGATACATGTTAATAACTCACTTCAAAATATGTACTAACACAAAGCTCCGTACATACAGGATCATAATAGTCTAAGTCACCCCATCGAAACTTTATACAACAGATACGAAGTCTTCGCCAACATGACAGAATATGAATACAAAGCAGAAGGGCGAAGACGGGTCTCGTACGTGAGACGCAAGGGCTGACTCTCAAAGACTTGGTTGTTCCACACTGGCTTCACAGGGGCTGGGTCTGGACCTCTCATAGCTCACCTACAAACACACGAATGAGCGTGAGCGAAAGCCCAGTGAATAATATCAATTAAGGAGATACAACAATATGTAGAACAACATATTCCGAACGGCCTTGGGCCCAATTCGTATTTCTAATTAACATATATATACACAATGTAAGTCAAATGACTGTGGTTCTAAACATACTGGCCTTTTGGCCTCTTTATCTTTCATTTATGTCAAAACGGCCTCTGGCCCACTCATTCGTTCTTGTCAAAACGGCCTTTGGCCCAATCACACTTTCGTGTCAAAACGGCGCTTAGGCCCAAATACACTTTTGTGTCAAAACGGCGCTTAGGCCCAAATACACTTTCGTGTCAAAACGGCACTTAGGCCCAAATACACTTTCGTGTCAAAACGGCGATTAGGCCCAAATACACTTTCGTGTCAAAACGGCGCTTAGGCCCAAATACACTTTCGTGTCAAACGGCCTTCGGCCCACATTTTATCAATCGGCCTTCGGCCCACATTCTATCAATCTGGCTCATAGGCCTTTATATCAGACTGGCTCATAGGCCTTTCATATCAAACTGGCTCATAGGCCTTTCATATCAAACTGGCTCATAGGCCTTTATATCAGATTGGCTCATAGGCCTTTCATATCAAACTGGCTCATAGGCCTTTATATCAGACTGGCTCATAGGCCTTTCATATCAGACTGGCTCATAGGCCTTTCATATCAAACTGTGTCCACCATTCAAATTAATGAACTTTACAAAACTTACATAGCAGTAGCAATTGGACAACAACATATGTCAGATATTACTCACAGTGATCGGCTTGTGGATTTGCCCTGGAGCTTGACCCTACACATTTCATGAACACAAAAGGGTCACTAACAGTTCAATCCGTTCTTTAATTCACATATTCGTCTTTAGGCTTTATTCCTATCTCATTAACTCATTTACAATGCTCAACATATGCCTAAGAGTGCTTACAAGTGAAAGAGAACGGAAAAAAAAATATAACACATAATGCATTTTCAGAATTTCAGAAAACAGGGTCCCCGCTCGAGCGTGGACTTCCCCGCTTGAGCGGACCCTTAAGCCTGCAAAAGTGCTGGTTACCTCAAATTCCCGCTCGAGCGTGAACTCGGCCGCTCAAGCGGACTGCCTGTCTACATAGCTTCCCGCTCGAGCGTAAACTTCCCCGCTCGAGCGGGCACTATGTCTGTCAAAAATGCTGAGAGCTCGAATTCTCCGCTCGAGCGGCGGTTTCCCCGCTCAAGCGGGCACCAAACTTTCTGGGTTTTCCAGAACCGTTCTTGAGCTTCAAATACACATTCAAAATGATATTTCTTGCATTTGACAGCCCATAGCACTCATATACATATACCAACATGATATAAACACCAAATTACAACATATTGAAGCTCAATTCCCATGAATCAATCACATGCAAACCCAAATTATACCAAACTTACTTCCAATACATTAAATTCATGCATTTAAGCTTCATATCCTCATCAATCATGCATGCATGTCAATTCGTGACTCCATTTCTATTTCAAATGGTACAAATGGTGCTTCTAACCATGAAACTCAACAAAACTATGCTTGCATGTATGATTCAACACTCATATTTCCATATTCAACTTAATACATGCTTGATTATGCAAAATCATGGTGATCCTACACATGCATGTGCATTTTTAACTTCAAATTCATCAATTATAGCACAACTCTTGTTCTTGATCACCAATTTAACTTTAATTCACAAATTATAAGTTAATATTCATGAATCCATTTACCTGGAGGCTCAAACCTTTCAATCCAAAGCAATTTCTTGAGTAATCTTCTAAAACTCCAAGCCTCAAGACCAAAACCTCAATCTTCTACACCTTCCTCTCTAATTCGGCTCTCCCTATCCTCTCTGGGAGTTGATTTTGACCAAATGAAGAAAAAGAGAGGGGTTGGTGTAAAATGCTCCACTAAATACCATTTCACTTAATTACTATCATCAACATTACATATTTGAGCACTAAGTCATTATTTTAATCCAATTAATTTGATCCGAATCAATTTCCAATTAAATTTCACCGTAGGCTCTAAAAATTATGCCAATCATAATGGCGCAATCAATTTCGGGTTCTTTGGCCGATAAGGCCTTCAATTTAATTCCAAAGTAGATAATCAAACAGATATTCCTATGGTGAACAGATAGAAATTCAAAACCACATATTTTCACATAATGGCACACAAAACCATATCAAACACATAATCACATGCACAATAAGGGCCAATTAACATAATTTGAGACAGGGTTATTACAAGTTCTTTGTTTTGGCTCGGAGTACACTGTGAGTGTTTACGCTTTAGCATACTGTATGTATGTTAATGTTGCCATGATAGCATGCTTGCCATAAGGCTAACTGCTTATGTGATTAACTGCCTGAATGCCTGTGGATGAAGGTTGGATTACCTGAATTGGAACAATTCATCAAATCCCTGTTTTAGCCTACTTGCGAGTAGCAAACTTCAAACCATTTTCAAACAAACGGATATGCAATGCTTTGTTCCAAATTAGGCGATCTAGTCTATACTTGTTTGCTGTGCACATCAGGTAGTAAGATTAGCTAATTAACCAGAATAAGAGCACATGTGTTTTCAAAAACAAAACATCATGCTTATTACAGGCAGATCTTTGATCGGGCGAGCGGGCGTGCTCATTGCATGACCTTCCCCTCTTGTACCCAAGTTCCCCAGCCGAGGCAACTTTGGTGATGATGGACACGTGGCCTTAGGCACGAGTCAGGGTTTCCTAAATTCCCCCAAAATAAAATATTTAGGTGGTGACTCTGTATCTGGCAAAGCAGTCCATGTTTGGTACTTCTTTATTAAAAATCAATTTTCCAAAACGATTTGCCAGATTTGGACTCTTTGGTGATTTATCGGTCTTACATCGCACATTGTAAGATTAGATTCTGAACCATGACATTTGAGTCCGAACTGTAGTAGCTCAGAGAACAAGACAAGATTCGCGCCCCCCCTCGCAAGTGCGTGGATGTCGAGGAGTTCCCGGCAGCACGTCCACAGTTTCTGGCGACTCTGCTGGGGAATTAGAGAACTTGACTCAAACTCATGATATCTCGTTTTGTTTACACTTATGTGTTTCTTTGCATTGCATTTGCATTGGTGCGCCTAGGACACCGTGTTTGCCGTATGCTATTCCTGAACGGTTTGCCGGGGGCTCACTTTGAGAAGTGTGCCATAAGGCTGACCGATTGTGGGCTCTGCCACGACGGGAACACAAACCTCGGTTTTTACCGAGGCCCCTTTTCGACCATTCGACCTAGTGCATATCAGAATCCGTAGTGATTATTCCAAACTAGGACAAGTTGCTTACCCGGTTGTAGGTTGTTTGAAACCGCTGTTGCGTAGTGAAACCCTAGCTCCTGACAAAATAGGACAGGGAAACCCTACCCCAACATAGGGGTGTTTTGGCTCTCATCTACTTGCTATGTGCTTTTAGAGTGTATCTACAGGGAATACGCATATCAGTTTGCAAGTCTGGGTATCAGGCCTGCGGACATCAGTATTCGGAGAATCAGTTTTACCTGAGGGTATCAGATTCAGTTTTGGGGCAGCAATTTGGGGCACACAGTGATCAAAGTTAAGGACAGTGTGTTCAGCTTACAAATACCGACTGTGCGTTGTTATACCGACTGTGTGTTGTTACGGGCCCGATTGTGTGTTTCACGCCGACTGTGTGTTGTCTTTAATTTATTCAGCTCATAACATAGCACACTGCACGTTCGGGTTGTTTGTTTATTTATTATGCTTTAATTTATCTTTTGCAAGGTAGTTTAGCACAATTGCCTCCGACTAGGCAGATATTCCCCGAGCACTCTAGGTTAGAGGCGAAGGCTTAATCGATCTGAGGATCTGATAGACGGACACCAGTGTTCCATTCATTGCCCTCGGTTACTAGACGGAGGGCAGTTAGGCAGAGGATATATCAGTTGGCAGTCAGTTCAGAGGGCCTTGTCTAACCCCACCTGAGTACATAGGGATTCTAGTTCTGTTTCTCCCCACAGAGAGGGAATACCCATCAGTTCAGTCAAACCCACACTTTTCAGTCGAAATGGAAGAGATATGCGTCAGCTTCAGGAGACTATGAAAAACATGCAGCAGGATGCTGCCCGTCAAACAGAGATTGTGGCACAACAGGCAGACTTAATTGCCAGACTACAACAACAAACCGAGCATCTGCTTCACACCAAGCTCCTTCCCCGCCAGAGATTCCAACACCAGGGGAGGGTAGCCAACGTCCAGGAAAATATGGACGTGCCAACGGGGCCACAGCTCCACCCCTATCCTACCCCAGCTATCCAAGGCACCTACACC
>JAPPVO010000740.1:0-19084 GCA_030407325.1 Camellia japonica | reverse complement strand
AGTTCCATGAAAGAAATAGATGATCACGAAGACGATCACATAGATGATCACATAGATGATCAAACAGCTGATCAAATAACTGATCAAGTAGATGATCAAGCTGATGAAGTAGATGAGCCAAGAAGGAGTAAAAGGGCTAGAACCACAAAGTCCTTTGGTCCAGACTTCTTGACTTATATGTTAGAGGGAGAACCTCAAACGTTCCATGAAGCTGTGACTTCACCTGAAAGTCCTTTATGGAAAGAAGCAATTAAAAGTGAGATTGATTCCATCTTACAGAACCATACTTGCGAGTTGGTTGATCTATCCCCAGGCAGTAAGGGCTTGGGGAGTAAGTGGATCTTTCGAAGAAAGATGAAAGCGGATGGGTCAATTGACAAATATAAAGCTCGGCTAGTTATCAAAGGATACAGACAACGAGAAGGCCTGGATTACTTTGATACGTATTCACCTGTGACAAGGATTACATCCATTCGCATGGTGATTGCAATAGCAGCTTTACGTGGTTTAGAAATACATCAGATGGATGTAAAGACAGCTTTCTTAAATGGAGATTTAGATGAAGAAATCTACATGGAGCAACCCGAGGGGTTTTCAGCTCCAGGGAAAAGTAAGAAAGTCTGTAAGCTTGTCAAGTCATTGTATGGTTTGAAGCAAGCTCCCAAACAATGGCATGAGAAGTTTGACAATGCTATGTTGTCAAATGGGTTTCGAATCAATGAGTGTGATAAGTGCGTATCTGTTAAAGACACTGACAAAGGTTAGGTCATTTTGTGTCTATACGTTGATGACATACTCATTGTTGGTAGCAATGATGAAATGATTAAAGCTACCAAAAGATTGTTAAACTCTAAGTTTGACATGAAGGATATGGGCCTTGCAGATGTCATTCTGGGTGTTAAGATCACCAGAACATCTGGTGGTATTGTACTTTCTCATTATGTTAATAAGATACGTGAGAAATTTGGAAAGTCAGATACAAGTATGTTTAGGACACCGGTAGACTTAAGTCTATATTTGACCAAGAATAATGGTGAGAGTGTCTCTCAACTAGAATATTCTCGGGTCATTGGGAGTTTGATGTATCTGATGAGTTGTACAAGCCCGGATATCGCCTACGCTGTTAGTAGGCTGACTAGATACACGAGTAATCCTAATGCTACTCATTGGAAGGGCATTATGCGGGTGTTGGGGTATATCCGTTACACCCTGCATTATGGGCTGCATTATACCAGATACCCAGCGGTACTAGAAGGGTATAGTGACGCAAATTGGATATCTGATATAAAAGATTCCAAATCCACTAGTGGTTATGTGTTTACCCTCGGAGGGGCAGCCGTGTCTTGGAAATCTGCCAAGTAAACGTGTATCTCGAGATCAACGATGGAATCTGAGTTTATTGCTTTAGATAAAGCAACTGAAGAAGCTGAATGGCTTCGCCAGTTTGTTGAGGATATTCCACGTTGGCCGAAACCTGTGCCAGCTATCAGTATTCATTGCGATAGCCAATCAGCGATTGGTCGAGCACAGAGTAATATGTATACTGGAAAGTCTAGACATATCCATCGTAGACATAATTCCATACAACAACTACTCTCAAATGGAGTTGTCTCTTTAGACTATGTCAAGTCTAAGGACAACATTGCGGATCCGCTAACCAAAGGGTTAACTCGAGAGTTAGTAGAAAAGTCGTCAAGAGGAATGGGGTTAAGGCCTTTAGTAAAGGTTACCGGAACGGCAAACCCAACCTAGTTGACTGGAGATCCCAAGATCTAGGTTCAAAGGGACAACCTAACTTCGTGTAACGGGTGAGTCACTGAAGAGGTAAATCCTCTTGCCCATTCCTTTATACAGTGATGCCCTGTGAGGGTAGAAGGTTAAGCTAATGTTTTTAATGACCTTAGTGATGTGGTATAATGAAATA
This sequence comes from Camellia japonica, assembly GCA_030407325.1. Classification (NCBI taxonomy): domain Eukaryota; kingdom Viridiplantae; phylum Streptophyta; class Magnoliopsida; order Ericales; family Theaceae; genus Camellia; species Camellia japonica. The sequence continues at coordinate 17,160 of JAPPVO010000740.1, read as the reverse complement.
CCGTATCTAGGTCACCTATGTGAGTGCGAAGTAGGGCCGCTTCTTTAAGAATTGCCAAGGCTGAATTCTTTAAAAACACTCACAGAACTAGGCTAGTGTTCCAGGGCTATACCGGACACACCAGTGAGAACAAGAACAATGGTTGGACTAACTCCTGTGTGAGGTCTATTGTCTCGGTTTACATAAACGGCAGAACAGTTCAAGACATCACGTTCACTGGTCAGCCAGTAAATCCGATAGGCTTTCACTACGAAAGGTTCAAGGCCAACAGCTACCTTTTCTGATGCAGGGTTAGTCTGTATGCTCTCTCTCTTTCCGAGTCTTTGTTGATAAACGTTGAGCGTTTGCTGTATTCGGTCAATTTTTATTCATGTGGGAGATTATTGGAGAAAATGGTTGAATGAGAAATTGCCTCATATATGTGTATATAACTCACAAATTTAAGACTCATCAGTTTTACAAAATTGATTGGGCAGTTTTGCTAGCATTTGTTGCCAGCCTTGATGGCTAGAGGCTCCTCCCCTCTCTCCCATGGTGTATAAAAGGAGGCCATATTCCTTGAAAAGAGATATAGAATTTTTCCTTGACATCCATACACTGTCAGTCTACTTCTCCTATAATTTTCTTCCTGAGAGAGAGTGCTGCCGTTGTCCGTTCGCTAAGCTAATCAGAAGGTGCTTCTGTTGTAGCTGGTAAAAACCGTCGTATCCTGGGAAGTAGACGCCGGCGTACCTTCAGCACCCAACGGTGAGGTGGCGAATCTATTTTAAGGAGACTGCGGTATCACACAGGCTTCGGTTTGCTTCCTTTAACTATTTTATATTTTATCTGTATTTTATTCAGCATGTTATTTTTCCTGGGATTGAAGGTTTGTTTTGTTCATCTCATAATTTTGCGATATGCAATGTGAAATTATGTAATGTGAGTAGTTTTTCCCAACAAGTTATTTATTTTTTAATTTCATATCTTTTGTTTTTAATTATGTTTAATTGTTTGTTGCCATTGTTGTTGCATCTTTGTTGTGAAAAGTTATTTTATTTATTTATTTTTTAACTTTTTAGGATGACTTTTTAGTGATGATCTCGTGACGACAAGCGATGACAAGAATTGGTCTCTTAATGTTTTTTACAATAAAATTTTCATTTTTAAAGACAAAAAAATTTTATCCCAAAAATGTTTATATGTTGTAGTGAGCCCAACAAAATATAAAACACAACTCTAATGGTGTGATATGTGTTGTGCTAAAATAACACATGAATCATGATAAAACCTCAGAGGGTGATTTGTATTGAAATAGTAGGCCAGACTAAACTAGCATGGCCCAATTTTGGGCCAAAAAAAAGTCTGATCGACTTGATGAGTTTGGCCCGCACAATGTCAACTAGGCAAACGGACAAACGGTGCAAGAATGTCAACCAGGCAAATGGTGCAAGAATGTCAACCGGACAACCGGAGCTTGGTTGTTGACCGGGTTGAGAGGACCGTTATGCCTTCGACCGGCCTACATAGATCTTTGACCAGAATGAAGAATGTAATGGATGGTCAAACAAGACAAACTTTGCATGGTCTTGATGCTAAGTTTTAGCTTGGTGGTCTTATCTGGAGTTAGTAATACAACAAATGCAATTACATAATTGATATGCAACCAAGCTATGGATGTGTTTAGCTCAGTTGTTGGCCTCAGACTTACGTGGTTTCACTAGACTTTGGTGATAAGGGTGTTATAGGGTAAGTCTTATCCTTTAAGAAGACAACTCCTAGCGGGATTCTAGGAAAGAGAATTAGAGTCTTAATAGGAGTCTACCATGTAGAATATATAAAAACTCGGGGCCAACCTAAAACATGGTAATTCAATTTCACTCGTCGAATACTTGAGAGCTTTCCTTGTGTTAAGCCTATGAGCTGACTTAGGCATCGGAGGGATTGATTTTTCGGCACACACCCATTAGGTAGCTCACCGGAGTTATTTTGTAGGCTATACGACACCGTTTGAAGAGTTTTAAACTTGATCAAAATGAGTACACATACAAGATACTTTTCATACATAACACAATGCTATTTTATACTATATCTTTGTCTAGTTAATTTATTTTTTATAATAAAAGTTGGGGGTATTTACGTGTAATTCCTAATAAGTACTTATTGTCTAACAGGTTCTATGGAAAAAATTTGTCATAAAAAAATGTCACTAATTGTAAGTTTTAGAGACAATTTATAAAAATCATAACAAAAAAAAGTCACTAATTGTCAATTTTTAGTGACATATATAAAAAATTGTTACAAAAAAGTTATTTTTAGCGACAATTTTACTAAGGACTTATTTTCAATAGGATTTGATGGGAATTAAGTTCAACTATTAGAACCTATTGGTAGTTTATCCTAAAAGTTACGTCTATTCTATTATAATTGGAGTTTAATATTATCACTAATTTATTAGGACATTCTCAATCACCTATCTATTGAAATAGTCACTTATTCTCACTAATTTATGAATAAAAATTAAAATTATCAAATTCTATTTACTTTGTAACTTTAACTTAAATTAAAAATTAGTGAATGGTGAAAAAAATAAAAGAGACTATGCTGTCAGTAAATTAAAAATTTGTTTATTTTAACACAGTAAATATTACATAGTGGGGCAGCTTATAACAAATCTGCATAAACTGCACTTTTGTTGTGCTAAAATAGCACACAAAATACTATATAAATGAAGATACTCTCAAAGAAGGTTCTATATTGACAAATCTCAAAAAGTAATAATTTTTTAGGCCAAAAAATAAGATGACTCAGGCCTGATCAAATGAAAAATATATTTAACCCAACATGGTATGACAGTGATGATGGATATCTCCCTTTGTGAAATGGCTTATCAATCTTGTCATTATAATTAAACAAATAGTTTAAATCTGTTTACTTTTTTTGTTTTCTTATTTTTTGTTTTTAAATTTTGATAAGCTCCACAGCGAAGCACAAAATGACAAAAGTTATCATAAATTTAACATTATTTTTCGAGCATTTGATCATTTGTAATCTGTTTATGACATAGGCCTCGTTTGGGAAGTGGCTATTTTAGTAGGCTATTTGGCTTTTTGGTTATTTTAGTAGGCTATTTTAATTTTGTGTTTGGGAAGATGAGATAAATTTTTAGTTGAGTTGTTGTCTTGGGAAGTGTGTTGAAATGATGTTTAAATTTAAAATGACAAATTTATCCCTAAAAATATTTTTTCTTAAATTGATTTCAAGGGGTAAATAAGTAATTTCAGCAATGATGATGATGTTTGACACTTGACAGTGTAGGCCGGCCCTACACTGTCACCCGTGCAGAGACTATTTTTTTTTTTTTTTTTTTTTTTTTTTGAAAATCTGTCAAAATGTTGCTACAGTATGTGACTTTTGGGCTAAATTTTCAAAAGAGGCTGTAATAGCCTCCACCTCACATTGCCAAACACCGCCATAGATAAGTAGTCTCTTTGTTATAATTCAATGAATAAGTACTGATTAATTAGCAGTCTATTTTGTTTTTATAATTTTTCTTCGGTGATGTGATTACAATTCTCTTTTTTACTATAACACAGTGTATAAAATAAGAAAAATAATTTAGACCTTCACAGGAGGGTACCTCCACAACTTTTTCTGGTTGTGATTGGTTAATTTTTTTTTTTTTTTTCTTTTCTTCCAATCACCGGCCCCACTAAGAACTGATGATTGGAACGGATCTCAATCATTTATGATAAAATAAAGGACAAGCAATGCATTCAATTTGTCAGCCTTTTGAAAAAATGCCAATCGAGCTACCCAACTATGTATAACAAAACAAAAATGCTTGGGGTCTTTCAAGTTGGGAACTTCTAAAAACACGTGAAATCACATCTAAATAAAACGTGAAATCAGCCTCGATTGGTGTTTGTCAAGTTAGATTTGGGGATTTTTTTTTTGGGTTAAAATTTATATAAAAAAAAATAAAATAAGTTAAAATAATTAATAAAATAAAATAAAATATCACATCAAATTTATAATCATTTTATATTTTTTCACACAAACATCACATCTAAATAAAAAAAATTCAATTATCTTTTCAAATATAAATATTTTAACTTATTAAAATAATTAAAAATTAAAATAACCTACTAAAATAATCAACTTCTCCGATGAGGCCTATGTCAAGTATGTTTGAATTATAAAAGAAATGTGGGCGTCACTACCATAATTTCCCTATCTTCATGTGATTCATGCGAGTAATTGAAGAGTTGGTTTTGCGTAAATAACACAATTCTTAGGGCGAGTTTAGTTTAGTTTTAGAATTATGATTTTAATGAACAGTTGTAATTTAAATGTGGAGTTGTGAGTAGAGTTTTGAAAAGAAAAAATTTGTTTGGTTATATATTTTGAAAAAAGTTTTGAGTTTTGAGTTTTAAAAAGAGTTTTGAATTATATTTTAAAAAATTTTTGATTTATTTTTTTTAAGATATTTGAAAATGTTTAAGAAAAATTTATTTTTTATTTTAAATATATAATTGTTATTTAAATATTTTATTTCATTTTGTAAATAGTTTAATTTTTTAATATTTTAAACTTAATATATAACTCCATACACATAACTCAAAACTCATAGCCAAATTATTTTCAAAACTCTATTAAAAAAATTTTAAAAAAAATATTTTTAATTTTGTTCTTTAAAATTATTTGTTATTTTATATTTTTTTGAGAAAAATTTTGTTTATTTTTATTTTTTATTTTTTCAAAAACTGATTTTTGTTATTTTTTTATGTATTGGCCAAATAATTTGTTATGATGTAAATATATATAGTGATCCAATTTTTTTTTAAATTTAAAAAAATTAAATATTGTAGAAAAAGAAAAAAAATTAAAAAAATATGTAAAATATTAAAAAATGAAATCAAATTAAATGAATTATTTAAAATAAAACATATTTCAAATAAAAAATAAAATTTTATAAATTTTTAAATATTTACAAAATATATTTAAAATATTTTTTTAAAAAAAATATAGCACACAAATGTATGAAATACAGCGTACATTGAAATATAAAATATTTACTCTAAAAAAATAAAATTAAGAAAATTTTTAAATATTTAAAAAAATAAATCCAAAAAATTTCAAAATACAATTTAAAACTCAAAACTCTTTTCAAAATTTATAACTAAAGAAATTCTCTTTTCAAAACTCAACTCAAAACTCGTAACTCAAAACAAGACTTTCCACTCAAATCATAATTCTAAAAATAATTTAAAAAAACAAAATCAAAAAATGTTTTTTTGAATTTTTTTTTTTTAAATAGAGCTTTGAAAAGAGTTTGGTTTTAAATTTTGAAAATATATTTGAATTGAGTTTTGAATTGTGTGTTTTGTTATAAATTTTGAAAATAATTTTTGAATTCAGTTTTAAATAGTTTTGAATTATATGTTTGATTATGCATTTTATTTTATTTTATTTTATTAGAACCACAATTCCAAACTAAACGCATGCGCATTTTAAATTTTTTATTTAGCACCCTCCCCAACTTAACAATTAACAATGACTTTTAATATGGGTGCAACTCGGGCGGGCTCAACCCGAGCAACTCGAGCCCAACCCGAATTTTTTTAGGGCTTGGGTAGATTTTTGATGCCCGAATTGTAATTCGGGCCGGGCTTGGACAGAATCAATGGCCAACCCGAACAACCCGAACTCGAACCCGAATTGAATTTAATATATTATATAAACTATATAATATATATAAATTAAATAAAAGAGGTTTAATAAATTAAATTAAATTAAATTAACCCAACTATATCTTATAATATATAACTGCCTCAGGTTTGAAGTTTTTTTGCCCTTTTGATTACATTCTTTCTTATGTATTCTATCTATTCACTTTCATAAGCTTGTTAATTCTTTATTTTACCTTTGTATTTTAAATATTGGATTTAGGGACTGGACACCATGGTAGGTGAGCATGGAACTCAATTGTCTAGTGGACACAAGCAGAGAGTTCCATTTGGTCTACCTACAGGTTTCTGGACTTGTGAATTTCGGGCAATTCGGGCTAACCCAAGTTCAAAATACAAAGCTTGGGCCGAGCTTGGGCAGCAATGCTCAGGTTCATGCTCGGGCTTGGGCGGGCTTAGGCACTGCCAAATACAATTCGGGCTGGGCTTGGGCAAACTCCCAACTCGACCGAACCCGCCCGAGTTGCATCCCTAACTTTTAGTGGATTAGTTGAAGTAAAGGTCAATATCAGTGGCGTAGCCACATGGACACTAGGGGAAACACGTGCGCCTGGATTTTTTTTTTTTTTTCATATGTATATAAATAAAATTTAAAATAAAAATGATATTTAGAATAAAATATCAAGATTATTTTTAAATTTATGAAAATAATAGTAATTGTTTTATTGAAAATGAAGTGACTACAACAAATTATATTTTTATATATAAAAATTTTATAAAAAAATTTCAATATAAAAGTAATATCCATCATTATTGATATGCAAATATAATTAATCTCACTATATATATGTAAAAATTACTAAAGTGTTAGTTATATTTGCATGTGGAGTTCACCCTTCATGTGTTATTTTATTATTAGATAGTGATACCATATGTCAATAATGATATGATATCACTATTATATGAAATTTTTACTCAAATTTTGTAAAAATTTGATTTATCTTACTATTATATAATTTATTTTACGACTTAAATATATGATTTTTTTATATTGTCTATAATGCACTAGTTACACGCAATACTTTTTTTTTTTTTTTATTTTACTTGAAGTTAATTGTAAAATTTTATGAGAAATACTTTTGTAACAATTTATTTAATTTTTTGTACTTAATATTAATTCAAAAATTATTATTATCTTCTTATGGTTGGTTATGAAAAAAAAAAAAAAAACTATAATTAATAAGTGTCCCTCCTGATTTAATTTTCTGACTCCGTTACTGGTCAATACCATCTCTTTAATTCACCAATGGAGTCTCTTATTATCCTTTTTTTATTTTAGGGATTAGTGTAGTTGAGGCAATATCTAACAGGTTATTTGTAATTAAGTCCATTTCATGTTTGAAATTTTGGTGAACTAATTAGATTTAGAACTAATTATGAAAACAATCAAGCCTTTTTTGTGTGTGCATGTAACATGGTTATAATTATAATCATTATTGTGAATCATGTTCTCACATGCGAGTAATTATAAACATGTGATAACATATTTGAATTCTCGAGTGTTTTGTTTTTTTTTCATCTTTTTGATTTTTAAATTGTAATAGTTTTATTATCTTTAATAATTTAATTTATGAAAATTAATTATTTATGCCGACTATTTTGGTCATGACATGTGAATCCAATTATGTCAATCACGTAATAGAATATATCATATATATTTCACTTGAAATAATTGCAATACCTAATCTATGTTGTCAATTATCATTCCCTACTAAGTACTGTTATATAAAATAAATATAAATCAATGTATTTTATTATTAAATTACGCTGTGATGTAGAAAAGATGTCACATTCATCTGCAAGAAAATTTTGTTATGATTTTAGTAATTTTAATATTTTCCCTTCTCTTTCTTGCACGGTAAGGTTATCTTTGTCATTATTTGTGGTTGAAACAAGTGTAGTTTACAACTATGGTTGGTTGAGTAGATGACATATTTAGTGATTTTTCTAGCTCTTGCAAAATATGTAAGCAAATATTTTCTAGCCAAAATACCTGTAACCACTATTTATAGTATAAATTTGAGTAATGTCATATATAAATAGGTTTTTTCTCAGATTTTAGGGGGATAAATACATGTGGGACATAATAATAATAAAAAAATAAGTAAATTATGCTACTTATGCAAATTATGTATAACATGCATAACATATGCAAATTATGGCACTTGCATTTTATTTTCTTCCATTCAAAGTGGGAAATAAATGGATTGGATCGATATTACATCATATCTATCTGCTAATTTTTAAATCCATCAATTTTAGTACTTGTGGAATCATATTTACTAGGTTGTGAGCTAACAAGAGCATATGAAAATCTCAAGGGGTTGTTTGAGTGGTCAAGGCTGTGTGCTCTCTTCAAGGTTTTAAGTTTGAAACTTTCAAGTTGCAAACTTCTTCTTGGGACCAGTCCATACAGAGTTTTTTTTCTAGTTTTAAATGGCCCCCGTTAGGAGATGGTGTGATTAGTCCTCAGTTTAGTCAGTCCATTAGACTAGATACCGAGTTATCAAAAACTAATAGCACATAGAATATGGTAAAAATATTCCAAATTTATAAGAGATATGGGAGATGAATGTCTTGTTATTATTATTATTATTATTTTTAAAATTTACAAAGCATTGGAAGAAATCTATTATTTTATTTTATTTTTTGATGGTGGAAGAAATCCATTATTAATCATATATTTGGATGAAGATTAAGATGTATGAGAGAACTTACATATAGTCTTTGTTGGATTTTTGAAAATGACACTATATGCATAAGGCTCATTGCGTGCCACGGTGATATCAAATAAATGGCAACATGATAATATATAGAGTCGTGAAGGGGTAGAATGTAAACGGGTCGGATCTAAGTTTTGGGTCGGTCCAATCCATCAAGCCCAAACCCAAGAGGGCCAGACAAGTACATGGGTCAGTCCATTGAGCCCACCTCCATGAAGAATAATCTTCCCAAATCCTCAAGCACTTGGGCCCAACATGCAGTGGAAAGGCCAGCCCAAGCCGTGATGCTAGATTGGGCCAAGCTATTGGATCTAATTCATAAGACCAAATTGATGGGCTGAACCCATCATTAGTGGGCCGAGCCCACACAGAGATATCCAAATGGGCTAACCCATCTCTACAAACAATCTTATAGAAGGCCGAACCAAGGCACATCAATACCGAGTTGAGGGAACCTCACAGAGAAAAGTGGAAGTGGTGAACAAAATGCATGTGCAGGCTACTACCTCAGCTAGTCCCCCTTCATAGAATCACAGAAATAGTTAGATAGAGGGAATGTGATCTGTTATATGCATGGTTACAATGAACACATGTATCAATGGTTAACTACCTTGTGGTCCTTCACCTTGAGTAATGTTAAAAGAAGTCTTGAGACACCAGAGCTCCATGAAGCCATCTTGCGCAACAAGCAAAGTCTTTTATATAAGCCTCATTCTCTTCACATTAAAGGTAACTCAATGGAACTCAACTTAACACAACTTGATTCAATACATACAAACTCAAACCCTATTTTTTTTCCTCTCTCTACACCAAGAGGGAGCTTTTCATCTTCTCCGATCTCTCATTCCCACGCTAAAGGGGTTTTTCGGCCAACCTCGGCCAAGCAGTTGTGACGGTGTTCTGTGTTACAGGTCCCAAGTTCCTGGATAATCAAGTCTAGCTGCGGAGTTCCGATCCTCTTTCATATAATGCGGGATTCAGTACGCAACAATTGGTGCGGTAAGCATGGATTCTTCATTTTTGGGCTCTGCATCTGATTCTGGCAATAGGAGTTGAGGACATTCGTCCCTCTGCATCAACTCCACTGATAGAGAAGACAAAGGATAAAGGCCTGGCGCTGTTGACGGTTCTAAAGGAATAAACCAAAAACAACAATTGGACTCTAGATTCTATTGAGCATCGCCAATCTTTTACTGGTGGCTCCTCTTATCATTTCATGTTGAAGAAGGATTATAGAGATTGTATTATCGATTCCATGGAGATGGAGATACAAGAACTGAAGGAACAACTTAAAAAGATGATGGGCGACTCGATGGAGAAGGGGATCGATGCAGAACCTTCTCGTCTGCGTCGGAGGAGTCCATCTCTGGAACCACTGGCGAATGATGGCCTTGGAAATGGCTTTGGGTAATGAAGTCAGCCAATTCTAGCACATAGTGAAGCAGTGAGCAGCCACACTCGTGGTTCACGCTGAAAAAAGGTAAAAATATAGAAAAATGGTTAGCCAACAGACAGAGTACCCACTTCGTCCCCAGGCTCTCTGTACCTAGTTGATCGGGAACAGAGAAAATGAACGGTGGAAATGAGATGGACAACACCTTGATGCATCCAGAAAGTAAATTAAGGCAATGCTTACTAAGCACCTAACCATTACCCTAAAGGATTTATGAGCCAGGATCGAGCAGTACGCTTGTCTTAAAGATGATTAGATTCTTATTGAAGTAGCATCGGCCGAGTAGCCCAACCGCGGGGATCGATAAAGAGTGGATTAAAGAGAATCCCATGAAGTTGTAGAAAATAAGGTAGACAAATCTAAGTCCCACGAAGCGAATCCAGATCAGATTAAAACAATACAAGAGATAGAAATACCGAAGAAGGCTAAGGAACTTCAGAAATTGAATGGGACCCTAGACCAGCTCATCAGCAGGTCCTCAAACCAAATGAAGCCTTTCTTCTAACTTCTCAGAAAAAAGGTTGCATTTGAATGGGGACCCGGAAGCACCTATGCACTGTAAGACCTTAAGAAGTACCTCAGTTCACCACATTTTTTTTTTTTTCACTCCAAAATCAGGGAAAGAACTATACTTGTATTTGGCAATTTCAGACCATGCAGTAAGCGCAATACTGATTCACAAAGTGGAAGAGGAATAGAGGTTGGTGTACAACGTCAGCAAGACTCTTTTGGATGCTGAGACACAATATCTACCACTTGAAAAGTTAGCTTATGCTCTGCTTATCGCATCGAGAAAACTCGAACATTACTTTCAGGGCCATATCATCAATGTCCTTATTAAGTTCTTTCTCAGATCTGTCTTCGGCCGAGCCAATTTCTCAGGCCGAATGACGAAATGGGCGGTTGAGCTTGGTGAATTTGACATTTGGTATCAACTCAGAACAACAATTAAGGCCTAGGTCTTGACGGATTTTGTCGCCGAATTCGCCTCTATCCTGAGCATCGTATATCCGAACACCAGCTCGGTACTGGTGCCACGCACCACTAAGCTGGGAAAACAAAGTGCTTCAGAAGTATGGAAACTCTTCGTTGGAGACATCTGACAACTCTACATTGACGGATTATCCAGTAATTGAGGCTCAGACAGGGATAGTACTAATCTCTCTAGAGGGATTAGGAACAAACTCTGAAGTTTGGACGGAAAGTCTCCAACAACGAAGCAGAATACAAAACACTACTAGTTGGTCTATGTAGTGCTAAACACTTCAGTGTAGATGAGCTCCTGGTTTTAAGTGATTCTCAGCTAATTATTAATCAACTTACTGGGCTCTACGAAGCAAGATACAAACGAATGGCCGTGTATGCAGACAAGGCTAGAGGTTTGATTAAGAAATTTCAGTCCATACGAGTAGAACGACTTAATTGAGACAAAAACAGGCATGCTGATACCGTAGTCTGTCTCGGCTCATCAATGGACACCAATGATGCCAGAAAGATTTAAGTTGAGTTTGTGCCAGAACTAAGCATTACGTCTCCGGATTCAGTCCTCTGTATGAACTTAGGACCGAGCTGGATGAACCCAATACTTGTTTTTCTAAGATCTAGCACTATTCCCGAAAACAAGAAAGAGGCTAGCAAAATTCAACATCAATTAGCTCAATTTTGGATCTCACCATCTGGGAAACTGTATCGACGCTCCTACCTTGGCCCCTATCTACTATGTGTGCATCCAAATCTAGTCGAGAATGTTCTCTATGAAATTCACGACGGGATTTATAGGAGCCAAGTTGGTGGAAGGTCGTTGGCGCACCGTGCCCTAACCTATGGGTATTGGTGGCTACAAACGCAGAGAGATGCACGGTAATACATCCAGAAATGTGACAAATGCTAGAGGTTCACTCCTCTAATCCATCACCTAGCCAAAGCTCTTATCTTGCTCACCAGTCCTTGGTCATTTGTTCAGTGGGGCTTGGATATCGTCGGGCCTCTAGCACGAGTGGCACGGGGGACTAGGAACAGAAGATTCTTCATCGCTGTAACCGACTATTTCACCAAGTGGGTGAAAGTGGAAACATTGGCAAGTATCAAGGAAGCAGACACAAAGTGGTTCGTTATGGGGAATTTCACAGAGTCTGTTTCGGCATCCAAGGGTACTGATTGCAGATAATGAAACGTAGTTTGACGGGAAAATTGTCAAGAAGTTCTGTGCAGATCTCAAGATAGAATATCAGAACTCCTCGCCGGGCTATTTACAGAGCAATGGGCAGGCAGAGTCGTCAAACAAGACCATCATTAATGACGTGAAGAAACGGCCTGAATGTGCAAAAGGGAAATGGGTTGAAGAGTTACTCCTTGTGTTGTAGGCCTATCGAACGACGACACGACGCTCAACCGAGGAAACTCCCTATTTCTTGACCTATGGAATGAATGCTATTATTCCACTGGAAGTCGGTCTTCCAACCATTCAGTCAGAACTATTTGAAGATGTAAGTAACGAAGAAGCAATCGCTCAAGCACTAGATATAGCAGAAGGTCAAAGAGAAGCATCACTTATCAGACTTGTAGCCTATCAACAACAGCTTATTAAGAGTTTCAATAAGAAGGTCCTCCTAAGACAGTTTACACCTGGTGAATTGGTTCTGAGAAAAGTTATGGACCATAAAAGGGTTCCTAGTGAAGGAAAGTTATGTCCTAATTGGGAGGGTCCTTATAAGATTACAGTCATTGCTAGAGATAGAGTATATTTTCTAGAAGATCTCAAGGGAAAAGCTATACCTCGGCCCTGGAAGATAGCAAATCTCAAGAAGTATTATCAGTAATCTGTCTTTCTAAATATCTATCAAAATGTAAAGACATTTCTTTGTTGATTAATGGAAAAAGTCTCTCTTCTTGCTTGAACTTTTTGTTTACAGCACCTATACAACCTTAAGGCTAGAACCGATTGATAATCAACACAAGCCTTTAAGATCCAAGTTCTGGGGGCATAATTCAAACTAAAGATGGTTTGGACTAAGGCAGAGTTAGCAATAACTCTTGAAATAAGCTTCATTGGGAATGAACGAATTTTTAGCAAAGTCAAGGAATGACTTTCAGAATTAGCTTCAGAACGACCGAACGCATTTATGTTTGGTTTGCACTCAAACATGCCAAGTGGAATTGCTTAATGGAATTATGTTTGGGAAACAAATGAAACTTAACCAAGTGGAATTTCTTGGTGGAAACCACACTAACGAATTAGCTTGGGACAACCGAGCAGAAACAGTTTCGGAACGACCGAACGCATTTATGTTTGGTTTGCACTCAAACATGCCAAGTGGAATTGCTTGGTGGAATTATGTTTGGCAACCAAATGAAACTTAGCCAAGTGAAATTGCTTGGTAGAAATCGCACTAACGAATATTTTGAACATGATTATTTCTTTTCTTAAAATCAAAGGATTTACAACATCACAAATGACTTTCTCTTAAGTACAACTACATAAAAACTCAACACTTCAGTTCTGCATCATGCAAACAAAGTTAGAACAGACTCGAATAATTCTTTCATGAGCAAACTTCCAACACAAGCCTTACTCAGCTCCAAGTAGGGGCAAACAATTGTTTTTTCATAACCAACCTGGACCTGAGTAAGACACTTCTTTGTGACTTTGTTACATCCAAGCACAATCATACAGCACATTAGATAACCAGGTCGAGCTCCAGTGCAACAAAAACAAAAACGAAAAAAAAAATGTAAAAACTGAAATTGTCTCAAGGATCACTTCAACTTTCATCAGAAGGAGGAATCTCAGAAGCTGAGTCCACAGCTTTGTCCAAATCACCCTTGAGGGAAAAACCATAAACAACACCAATATCTTGGGAGACAGGAACTTCTTTAGCTTCCTCTTCTGCAGCATTAACCTCTGGGGTCCTGCATTCTCCAGTATCCACCGGCTTGTGAGCAACATCACTCTCTGGGATCATGCTGGCAGAACCAGCACCTGGGGAGATCTTTGATTGCGAAGTTGCAGGAGTTGTAACAGTTTTTTCAGACTTGAGGACTTTAAAGGAACATGGACGTCATGGAACAAAGGGGTTCTCAGGAACTTGGACAGCAGTTAGGTCACTCGTCTATCTTTTGAGGAAGAGCGTGTTACGCGAAACCAACACTTTCTCATTGTAAGCTACACTAGCCTCATCCCAACCTTGTTTCCAGTACTTAGTTTCTAGAGTTGAATGCTCAGTAGCTAATACGGCGATAACAGCCTCCAACTCAGCAACCTTTCCCTCAAGTTTAGCTTGGATATTGACAACAACTTCCTTAGATTTCTCAGCAAAAGTAATAACCTTGTTCAATCGGAAAATTTCCCTTTCTGCAGCTCTTCGGCCCTCCTTCTCGACCTCTAAATTCACCATCAACCTTTCAAAACTTATCGCGGCCTCTGGTACGACCTTCTTCAATTCTTCAGTATAGATGATGGACATGTGCATCCTCTGAATGCACTGCTGTAATAAGAGACAAATAGAAAATAGAATAGCTAGACAGAAAAACAACAGAAAAGATTACTAAGGCACTTACAACAGTCACCATTTGTAAGGTTCCCTTTATGATGAGAATATCACGGGGTCTATTGTGGTCTTCCATGTCCACTAGCAATAGCAAAGTCTTGGTCAAATCAAATGTGAGTTCTCCAGATGCAATGACAGAATTAGAAGTTGAAATGGGCCTATCATGATGTAGCATGGGCAGTTCCTATTGTTGAAAAGATTCATCAACCATAGGCTCTCCAGAAGCCTCTCCAACCTTATGCTTACCAGTTTTTCTCCTTCTTTTCTTACTCTATTCAGCAGTTAGGGCTTCAGATCTTGGAATAATAGTAGAGTGGCTAGTAGCTTCCATCTCCAATTTAACTTTCATTAGACTTTTTGGCTCGGTCTTGACTCTGGAGTCTCCAAAACCGAAGAAGAGCCAAAAGCCTCTGCCTCCAGGTCCACAAGTAACCTTCTCTTGGACATTGATCCACCTCCTGTGGAACTGGGGACAAGAGAAAGAGTCATTTCAGTAGAGAGGCTACGAGCACGATGGTGATTGGTAACCAACAGAGCAGGGGGTGTGTCAGTTTCAGTATCAGAGCCAAGCAGAGATGCAGCAAGCTTCGCTTTCTTGGGAATAGTAGTTTGGTAGGTGGCTTGGTAATCTAGTAGTTCAGGAGCAGATCTCTTCTTGTATAGTAGTGCGGCCTTAATCATTTCAGTATTTTCACGATTTGGTCTCCTCAAGTAACGAGAAGATTCTGCAAAAATAAGGGACAATATTAACATAGCATTCAAACAAAACATAAGTTAAAAATAGACAAACCCAAATAC
This sequence comes from Camellia japonica, assembly GCA_030407325.1. NCBI lineage: Eukaryota > Viridiplantae > Streptophyta > Magnoliopsida > Ericales > Theaceae > Camellia > Camellia japonica. Next base: position 1,910 of record JAPPVO010000740.1, on the reverse strand, counting down.
GAAGATAGAAGATTCAGACTTGGATAGCCGTCTTTCTGGGGCATTCGTTCTGGCTGGAACTCAGTCATAGCAGGGAACTCCTAATTCCCACCAACTTGCAGGAAATCATCATTATGCTTGTCAGAATCGGACAAACTAGCGACAAGATGAGAGTTAACAGAATGAAAATGAAGGTAGTATGTGCTATGGTCTTTGTTATACGAAAAGGTGTAGCAGCCTAAGATGTCCTAGATATCCAAGTTCAAGCCTAACCGTTTGTTTAGGGCAGAAATGCCACAGACAATGCGAAATAGATTCACAGAAACTTGTATTGGGAAAAATTGAACTTGGTGTAGAAAACAATGGACCAATGGGTCTAGGAGGAACCAAACCTCTCATTCGACAATGGTAGTGATCAAAATTGCGTCAGTATTTCTTGTATCCATACGTTTGGCATCAACCTTAGCTAATGTAAGAGTAACGTCGTCTAGAACACCGTAGTCCCGACGGAACAGGGCCATCGCCTCTAGGGTATCAACTAAAGTATGAAACTTATCCATAACCTAGACTAAGAAAGGCAAAGACAAAGCAACACCAAGAGAAGGGTAGAGAAATAACATGAGTTGCTAGAAACAATGGTGTTAAGGCCACTAATGGCGATAGAGACCGTAAAATGAAAGAAAAGAAGAGGTTCAGAAGAATTTACAGCTATTTGATGAAAGAACAATGACGAACAGAGGTCATGCAAACTGGAATTAAAGGGAGATAACAATGTCTCGAACTAACAGCAATGGTGGCAAGCGTCGGAGTGGAACACCGTTAAAACCACAAGAACAGAATGAAAAGGTTTTTAAGATTTCAAAAACATGGGAACCAGTGAAGAAACGAATGGGTATTCCTAGGATATTTATGACCCTTGATCGACGTGATGGTACAAATCACATCTTTCTGCAAGGAAGCAGCGTACTATCTCTACGTACTAACATAATGCCATGCGTCACTGTGAAAGGACGCATGCAGAGCGCGTTTGTCAGAGATTGAACAGCCACCAATGTGGAACCAAAGAGAAACTAAATCGACACGATGGTTGGGATACCGAGCAGTGGCTCCCCCCAAGGGAAACCTTAGTGCGAGCTAAGGGGAAACCTTAGAATCACGCAAACAGTTAGATAGAGGGAATGTGATATGTTATATGTATGGTTACAATGAGCACATGTATCAATAGTCAACTACCTTGTGGTCTTCCACTTAAGCAATGTTAAGGGAAATCTTGAGGCACCAAAACTCCATGAAACCATCTTGGGCAACAAGCAAAGTCTTCTATATAAGCCTCACTCTCTTCACATTAAAGGTAACTTATGGGAACTCAACTTAACAGAACTTGATTCAACACATACAAACTCAAACACTCTTTCTTTTCCTCTCTCTATACCTTGAGAGAGCTCTTCATCTTCTCCAATCATTCATTCCCATGCTAGAGGTATTTTCCAGACAACTCGGCCAGACAGCTTTGACAGTGTTTTGTGTTGTAGGTCCCCAGTTCTTGGATAATCCAGTCCAATTGCGAAGCTTTGATTCACTTTCATATATTGCGGGATTTGGTACACACAAGTCCAATTTATTTTTAGTTAGGAGAGAACACTAGATAGTGTTGGCCCTTGTTTTGTTTGTTCATTTCATTCATTTTTAAAATTCCTGTGTAGATCATATAAAAAAAATAATAATAAAATAGAATGAATTATTTTTCGGGAAAATTATTGAAATATCCCTCTCTAACTTTTGATAGTATGAGAGGTCTAATACGTTTTTTTTATTAGTTAAAGTCCTTCAATAATATTATTAGAGAAATTTCAGTTTGTCACAGAGAAATTTCTTTTTTCCCAGAAAAATTTCTCTAGGAAGAGTTGGAAATTTCTCTCTATGAAAATATT
>JAPPVO010000739.1:0-71070 GCA_030407325.1 Camellia japonica | reverse complement strand
CGCGTGGCACTGTTTTGTGCAGTTACACTCGCGCTATTTTGCGCGTCGCACTGTTTTGTGCAGTTCACACTCGCGCTATTTTGCGCGTCGCACTGTTTTGTGCAGTTTATCACTCGCGCTATTTTGCGCGTCGCACTGTTTTGTGCAGTTATCACTCCGCTATTTTGCGCGTCGCACTGTTTTGTGCAGTTTATCACTCGCGCTATTTTGCGCGTCGCACTGTTTTGTGCAGTTTATCACTCGCGCTATTTTGCGCGTCGCACTGTTTTGTGCAGTTTATCACTCGCGCTATTTTGCGCGTCGCACTGTTTTGTGCAGTTTATCACTCGCGCTATTTTGCGCGTCGCACTGTTTTGTGCAGTTTATCACTCGCGCTATTTTGCGCGTCGCACTGTTTTGTGCAGTTTATCACTCGCGCTATTTTGCGCGTCGCACTGTTTTGTGCAGTTTATCACTCGCGCTATTTTGCGCGTCGCACTGTTTTGTGCAGTTTATCACTCGCGCTATTTTGCGCGTCGCACTGTTTTGTGCAGTTTACACTCGCGCTATTTGCGCGTCGCACTGTTTTGTGCAGTTTATCACTCGCGCTATTTTGCGCGTCGCACTGTTTTGTGCAGTTTACACTCGCGCTATTTTGCGCGTCGCACTGTTTTGTGCAGTTTACACTCGCGCTATTTTGCGCGTCGCACTGTTTTGTGCAGTTTATCACTCGCGCTATTTTGCGCGTCGCACTGTTTTGTGCAGTTTATCACTCGCGCTATTTTGCGCGTCGCACTGTTTTGTGCAGTTTATCACTCGCGCTATTTTGCGCGTCGCACTGTTTTGTGCAGTTTACACTCGCGCTATTTTGCGCGTCGCACTGTTTTGTGCAGTTTACACTCGCGCTATTTTGCGCGTCGCACTGTTTTGTGCAGTTTACACTCGCGCTATTTTGCGCGTCGCACTGTTTTGTGCAGTTTATCACTCGCGCTATTTTGCGCGTCGCACTGTTTTGTGCAGTTTATCACTCGCGCTATTTTGCGCGTCGCACTGTTTTGTGCAGTTTATCACTCGCGCTATTTTGCGCGTCGCACTGTTTTGTGCAGTTATCACTCGCGCTATTTTGCGCGTCGCACTGTTTTGTGCAGTTCATCACTCGCGCTATTTTGCGCGTCGCACTGTTTTGTGCAGTTTACACTCGCGCTATTTTGCGCGTCGCACTGTTTTGTGCAGTTTATCACTCGCGCTATTTTGCGCGTCGCACTGTTTTGTGCAGTTACACTCGCGCTATTTTGCGCGTCGCACTGTTTTGTGCAGTTACACTCGCGCTATTTTGCGCGTCGCACTGTTTTGTGCAGTTTATCACTCGCGCTATTTTGCGCGTCGCACTGTTTTGTGCAGTTTACACTCGCGCTATTTTGCGCGTCGCACTGTTTTGTGCAGTTTACACTCGCGCTATTTTGCGCGTCGCACTGTTTTGTGCAGTTTATCACTCGCGCTATTTTGCGCGTCGCACTGTTTTGTGCAGTTACACTCGCGCTATTTTGCGCGTCGCACTGTTTTGTGCAGTTTATCACTCGCGCTATTTTGCGCGTCGCACTGTTTTGTGCAGTTTATCACTCGCGCTATTTTGCGCGTCGCACTGTTTTGTGCAGTTTATCACTCGCGCTATTTTGCGCGTCGCACTGTTTTGTGCAGTTTATCACTCGCGCTATTTTGCGCGTCGCACTGTTTTGTGCAGTTTACACTCGCGCTATTTTGCGCGTCGCACTGTTTTGTGCAGTTTATCACTCGCGCTATTTTGCGCGTCGCACTGTTTTGTGCAGTTTATCACTCGCGCTATTTTGCGCGTCGCACTGTTTTGTGCAGTTTATCACTCGCGCTATTTTGCGCGTCGCACTGTTTTGTGCAGTTACACTCGCGCTATTTTGCGCGTCGCACTGTTTTGTGCAGTTTATCACTCGCGCTATTTTGCGCGTCGCACTGTTTTGTGCAGTTTATCACTCGCGCTATTTTGCGCGTCGCACTGTTTTGTGCAGTTTATCACTCGCGCTATTTTGCGCGTCGCACTGTTTTGTGCAGTTTATCACTCGCGCTATTTTGCGCGTCGCACTGTTTTGTGCAGTTACACTCGCGCTATTTTGCGCGTCGCACTGTTTTGTGCAGTTACACTCGCGCTATTTTGCGCGTCGCACTGTTTTGTGCAGTTTATCACTCGCGCTATTTTGCGCGTCGCACTGTTTTGTGCAGTTTATCACTCGCGCTATTTTGCGCGTCGCACTGTTTTGTGCAGTTTACACTCGCGCTATTTTGCGCGTCGCACTGTTTTGTGCAGTTTATCACTCGCGCTATTTTGCGCGTCGCACTGTTTTGTGCAGTTTATCACTCGCGCTATTTTGCGCGTCGCACTGTTTTGTGCAGTTTACACTCGCGCTATTTTGCGCGTCGCACTGTTTTGTGCAGTTTACACTCGCGCTATTTTGCGCGTCGCACTGTTTTGTGCAGTTTATCACTCGCGCTATTTTGCGCGTCGCACTGTTTTGTGCAGTTTATCACTCGCGCTATTTTGCGCGTCGCACTGTTTTGTGCAGTTTATCACTCGCGCTATTTTGCGCGTCGCACTGTTTTGTGCAGTTACACTCGCGCTATTTTGCGCGTCGCACTGTTTTGTGCAGTTTATCACTCGCGCTATTTTGCGCGTCGCACTGTTTTGTGCAGTTTATCACTCGCGCTATTTTGCGCGTCGCACTGTTTTGTGCAGTTTACACTCGCGCTATTTTGCGCGTCGCACTGTTTTGTGCAGTTACACTCGCGCTATTTTGCGCGTCGCACTGTTTTGTGCAGTTTATCACTCGCGCTATTTTGCGCGTCGCACTGTTTTGTGCAGTTTACACTCGCGCTATTTTGCGCGTCGCACTGTTTTGTGCAGTTTATCACTCGCGCTATTTTGCGCGTCGCACTGTTTTGTGCAGTTTATCACTCGCGCTATTTTGCGCGTCGCACTGTTTTGTGCAGTTTATCACTCGCGCTATTTTGCGCGTCGCACTGTTTTGTGCAGTTTACACTCGCGCTATTTTGCGCGTCGCACTGTTTTGTGCAGTTTATCACTCGCGCTATTTTGCGCGTCGCACTGTTTTGTGCAGTTACACTCGCGCTATTTTGCGCGTCGCACTGTTTTGTGCAGTTTATCACTCGCGCTATTTTGCGCGTCGCACTGTTTTGTGCAGTTTATCACTCGCGCTATTTTGCGCGTCGCACTGTTTTGTGCAGTTTACACTCGCGCTATTTTGCGCGTCGCACTGTTTTGTGCAGTTACACCTCGCGCTATTTTGCGCGTCGCACTGTTTTGTGCAGTTTATCACTCGCGCTATTTTGCGCGTCGCACTGTTTTGTGCAGTTTACACTCGCGCTATTTTGCGCGTCGCACTGTTTTGTGCAGTTATCACTCGCGCTATTTTGCGCGTCGCACTGTTTTGTGCAGTTTACACTCGCGCTATTTTGCGCGTCGCACTGTTTTGTGCAGTTTATCACTCGCGCTATTTTGCGCGTCGCACTGTTTTGTGCAGTTTACACTCGCGCTATTTTGCGCGTCGCACTGTTTTGTGCAGTTTATCACTCGCGCTATTTTGCGCGTCGCACTGTTTTGTGCAGTTTATCACTCGCGCTATTTTGCGCGTCGCACTGTTTTGTGCAGTTACACTCGCGCTATTTTGCGCGTCGCACTGTTTTGTGCAGTTTATCACTCGCGCTATTTTGCGCGTCGCACTGTTTTGTGCAGTTTATCACTCGCGCTATTTTGCGCGTCGCACTGTTTTGTGCAGTTTATCACTCGCGCTATTTTGCGCGTCGCACTGTTTTGTGCAGTTTATCACTCGCGCTATTTTGCGCGTCGCACTGTTTTGTGCAGTTACACTCGCGCTATTTTGCGCGTCGCACTGTTTTGTGCAGTTTATCACTCGCGCTATTTTGCGCGTCGCACTGTTTTGTGCAGTTTACACTCGCGCTATTTTGCGCGTCGCACTGTTTTGTGCAGTTTATCACTCGCGCTATTTTGCGCGTCGCACTGTTTTGTGCAGTTTATCACTCGCGCTATTTTGCGCGTCGCACTGTTTTGTGCAGTTTATCACTCGCGCTATTTTGCGCGTCGCACTGTTTTGTGCAGTTACACTCGCGCTATTTTGCGCGTCGCACTGTTTTGTGCAGTTTATCACTCGCGCTATTTTGCGCGTCGCACTGTTTTGTGCAGTTACACTCGCGCTATTTTGCGCGTCGCACTGTTTTGTGCAGTTATCACTCGCGCTATTTTGCGCGTCGCACTGTTTTGTGCAGTTTACACTCGCGCTATTTTGCGCGTCGCACTGTTTTGTGCAGTTTATCACTCGCGCTATTTTGCGCGTCGCACTGTTTTGTGCAGTTACACTCGCGCTATTTTGCGCGTCGCACTGTTTTGTGCAGTTTATCACTCGCGCTATTTTGCGCGTCGCACTGTTTTGTGCAGTTACACTCGCGCTATTTTGCGCGTCGCACTGTTTTGTGCAGTTTATCACTCGCGCTATTTTGCGCGTCGCACTGTTTTGTGCAGTTTATCACTCGCGCTATTTTGCGCGTCGCACTGTTTTGTGCAGTTTACACTCGCGCTATTTTGCGCGTCGCACTGTTTTGTGCAGTTTACACTCGCGCTATTTTGCGCGTCGCACTGTTTTGTGCAGTTTATCACTCGCGCTATTTTGCGCGTCGCACTGTTTTGTGCAGTTATCACTCGCGCTATTTTGCGCGTCGCACTGTTTTGTGCAGTTTACACTCGCGCTATTTTGCGCGTCGCACTGTTTTGTGCAGTTTATCACTCGCGCTATTTTGCGCGTCGCACTGTTTTGTGCAGTTTATCACTCGCGCTATTTTGCGCGTCGCACTGTTTTGTGCAGTTTACACTCGCGCTATTTTGCGCGTCGCACTGTTTTGTGCAGTTTATCACTCGCGCTATTTTGCGCGTCGCACTGTTTTGTGCAGTTACACTCGCGCTATTTTGCGCGTCGCACTGTTTTGTGCAGTTTATCACTCGCGCTATTTTGCGCGTCGCACTGTTTTGTGCAGTTTATCACTCGCGCTATTTTGCGCGTCGCACTGTTTTGTGCAGTTTATCACTCGCGCTATTTTGCGCGTCGCACTGTTTTGTGCAGTTACACTCGCGCTATTTTGCGCGTCGCACTGTTTTGTGCAGTTTATCACTCGCGCTATTTTGCGCGTCGCACTGTTTTGTGCAGTTTATCACTCGCGCTATTTTGCGCGTCGCACTGTTTTGTGCAGTTTACACTCGCGCTATTTTGCGCGTCGCACTGTTTTGTGCAGTTTATCACTCGCGCTATTTTGCGCGTCGCACTGTTTTGTGCAGTTTACACTCGCGCTATTTTGCGCGTCGCACTGTTTTGTGCAGTTACACTCGCGCTATTTTGCGCGTCGCACTGTTTTGTGCAGTTTATCACTCGCGCTATTTTGCGCGTCGCACTGTTTTGTGCAGTTTATCACTCGCGCTATTTTGCGCGTCGCACTGTTTTGTGCAGTTTATCACTCGCGCTATTTTGCGCGTCGCACTGTTTTGTGCAGTTACACTCGCGCTATTTTGCGCGTCGCACTGTTTTGTGCAGTTTATCACTCGCGCTATTTTGCGCGTCGCACTGTTTTGTGCAGTTTACACTCGCGCTATTTTGCGCGTCGCACTGTTTTGTGCAGTTTATCACTCGCGCTATTTTGCGCGTCGCACTGTTTTGTGCAGTTTATCACTCGCGCTATTTTGCGCGTCGCACTGTTTTGTGCAGTTACACTCGCGCTATTTTGCGCGTCGCACTGTTTTGTGCAGTTTACACTCGCGCTATTTTGCGCGTCGCACTGTTTTGTGCAGTTATCACTCGCGCTATTTTGCGCGTCGCACTGTTTTGTGCAGTTTACACTCGCGCTATTTTGCGCGTCGCACTGTTTTGTGCAGTTTATCACTCGCGCTATTTTGCGCGTCGCACTGTTTTGTGCAGTTACACTCGCGCTATTTTGCGCGTCGCACTGTTTTGTGCAGTTTATCACTCGCGCTATTTTGCGCGTCGCACTGTTTTGTGCAGTTACACTCGCGCTATTTTGCGCGTCGCACTGTTTTGTGCAGTTTATCACTCGCGCTATTTTGCGCGTCGCACTGTTTTGTGCAGTTTATCACTCGCGCTATTTTGCGCGTCGCACTGTTTTGTGCAGTTTACACTCGCGCTATTTTGCGCGTCGCACTGTTTTGTGCAGTTTATCACTCGCGCTATTTTGCGCGTCGCACTGTTTTGTGCAGTTTACACTCGCGCTATTTTGCGCGTCGCACTGTTTTGTGCAGTTTATCACTCGCGCTATTTTGCGCGTCGCACTGTTTTGTGCAGTTTATCACTCGCGCTATTTTGCGCGTCGCACTGTTTTGTGCAGTTTATCACTCGCGCTATTTTGCGCGTCGCACTGTTTTGTGCAGTTACACTCGCGCTATTTTGCGCGTCGCACTGTTTTGTGCAGTTTATCACTCGCGCTATTTTGCGCGTCGCACTGTTTTGTGCAGTTTATCACTCGCGCTATTTTGCGCGTCGCACTGTTTTGTGCAGTTACACTCGCGCTATTTTGCGCGTCGCACTGTTTTGTGCAGTTTATCACTCGCGCTATTTTGCGCGTCGCACTGTTTTGTGCAGTTTACACTCGCGCTATTTTGCGCGTCGCACTGTTTTGTGCAGTTTATCACTCGCGCTATTTTGCGCGTCGCACTGTTTTGTGCAGTTTATCACTCGCGCTATTTTGCGCGTCGCACTGTTTTGTGCAGTTTATCACTCGCGCTATTTTGCGCGTCGCACTGTTTTGTGCAGTTACACTCGCGCTATTTTGCGCGTCGCACTGTTTTGTGCAGTTTATCACTCGCGCTATTTTGCGCGTCGCACTGTTTTGTGCAGTTTACACTCGCGCTATTTTGCGCGTCGCACTGTTTTGTGCAGTTTATCACTCGCGCTATTTTGCGCGTCGCACTGTTTTGTGCAGTTTACACTCGCGCTATTTTGCGCGTCGCACTGTTTTGTGCAGTTTATCACTCGCGCTATTTTGCGCGTCGCACTGTTTTGTGCAGTTACACTCGCGCTATTTTGCGCGTCGCACTGTTTTGTGCAGTTTATCACTCGCGCTATTTTGCGCGTCGCACTGTTTTGTGCAGTTACACTCGCGCTATTTTGCGCGTCGCACTGTTTTGTGCAGTTTATCACTCGCGCTATTTTGCGCGTCGCACTGTTTTGTGCAGTTTATCACTCGCGCTATTTTGCGCGTCGCACTGTTTTGTGCAGTTTATCACTCGCGCTATTTTGCGCGTCGCACTGTTTTGTGCAGTTACACTCGCGCTATTTTGCGCGTCGCACTGTTTTGTGCAGTTTATCACTCGCGCTATTTTGCGCGTCGCACTGTTTTGTGCAGTTTATCACTCGCGCTATTTTGCGCGTCGCACTGTTTTGTGCAGTTACACTCGCGCTATTTTGCGCGTCGCACTGTTTTGTGCAGTTTATCACTCGCGCTATTTTGCGCGTCGCACTGTTTTGTGCAGTTTATCACTCGCGCTATTTTGCGCGTCGCACTGTTTTGTGCAGTTTACACTCGCGCTATTTTGCGCGTCGCACTGTTTTGTGCAGTTTATCACTCGCGCTATTTTGCGCGTCGCACTGTTTTGTGCAGTTTACACTCGCGCTATTTTGCGCGTCGCACTGTTTTGTGCAGTTTATCACTCGCGCTATTTTGCGCGTCGCACTGTTTTGTGCAGTTCATCACTCGCGCTATTTTGCGCGTCGCACTGTTTTGTGCAGTTTATCACTCGCGCTATTTTGCGCGTCGCACTGTTTTGTGCAGTTTACACTCGCGCTATTTTGCGCGTCGCACTGTTTTGTGCAGTTTATCACTCGCGCTATTTTGCGCGTCGCACTGTTTTGTGCAGTTACACTCGCGCTATTTTGCGCGTCGCACTGTTTTGTGCAGTTTACACTCGCGCTATTTTGCGCGTCGCACTGTTTTGTGCAGTTTATCACTCGCGCTATTTTGCGCGTCGCACTGTTTTGTGCAGTTTACACTCGCGCTATTTTGCGCGTCGCACTGTTTTGTGCAGTTTATCACTCGCGCTATTTTGCGCGTCGCACTGTTTTGTGCAGTTTATCACTCGCGCTATTTTGCGCGTCGCACTGTTTTGTGCAGTTTATCACTCGCGCTATTTTGCGCGTCGCACTGTTTTGTGCAGTTTATCACTCGCGCTATTTTGCGCGTCGCACTGTTTTGTGCAGTTTATCACTCGCGCTATTTTGCGCGTCGCACTGTTTTGTGCAGTTTACACTCGCGCTATTTTGCGCGTCGCACTGTTTTGTGCAGTTACACTCGCGCTATTTTGCGCGTCGCACTGTTTTGTGCAGTTTATCACTCGCGCTATTTTGCGCGTCGCACTGTTTTGTGCAGTTTATCACTCGCGCTATTTTGCGCGTCGCACTGTTTTGTGCAGTTCACACTCGCGCTATTTTGCGCGTCGCACTGTTTTGTGCAGTTTATCACTCGCGCTATTTTGCGCGTCGCACTGTTTTGTGCAGTTTACACTCGCGCTATTTTGCGCGTCGCACTGTTTTGTGCAGTTTATCACTCGCGCTATTTTGCGCGTCGCACTGTTTTGTGCAGTTTATCACTCGCGCTATTTTGCGCGTCGCACTGTTTTGTGCAGTTTATCACTCGCGCTATTTTGCGCGTCGCACTGTTTTGTGCAGTTTATCACTCGCGCTATTTTGCGCGTCGCACTGTTTTGTGCAGTTTACACTCGCGCTATTTTGCGCGTCGCACTGTTTTGTGCAGTTTACACTCGCGCTATTTTGCGCGTCGCACTGTTTTGTGCAGTTTATCACTCGCGCTATTTTGCGCGTCGCACTGTTTTGTGCAGTTTATCACTCGCGCTATTTTGCGCGTCGCACTGTTTTGTGCAGTTTATCACTCGCGCTATTTTGCGCGTCGCACTGTTTTGTGCAGTTATCACTCGCGCTATTTTGCGCGTCGCACTGTTTTGTGCAGTTTACACTCGCGCTATTTTGCGCGTCGCACTGTTTTGTGCAGTTATCACTCGCGCTATTTTGCGCGTCGCACTGTTTTGTGCAGTTTATCACTCGCGCTATTTTGCGCGTCGCACTGTTTTGTGCAGTTACACTCGCGCTATTTTGCGCGTCGCACTGTTTTGTGCAGTTTATCACTCGCGCTATTTTGCGCGTCGCACTGTTTTGTGCAGTTTACACTCGCGCTATTTTGCGCGTCGCACTGTTTTGTGCAGTTATCACTCGCGCTATTTTGCGCGTCGCACTGTTTTGTGCAGTTTATCACTCGCGCTATTTTGCGCGTCGCACTGTTTTGTGCAGTTACACTCGCGCTATTTTGCGCGTCGCACTGTTTTGTGCAGTTATCACTCGCGCTATTTTGCGCGTCGCACTGTTTTGTGCAGTTACACTCGCGCTATTTTGCGCGTCGCACTGTTTTGTGCAGTTTATCACTCGCGCTATTTTGCGCGTCGCACTGTTTTGTGCAGTTTATCACTCGCGCTATTTTGCGCGTCGCACTGTTTTGTGCAGTTACACTCGCGCTATTTTGCGCGTCGCACTGTTTTGTGCAGTTTATCACTCGCGCTATTTTGCGCGTCGCACTGTTTTGTGCAGTTTACACTCGCGCTATTTTGCGCGTCGCACTGTTTTGTGCAGTTTATCACTCGCGCTATTTTGCGCGTCGCACTGTTTTGTGCAGTTAATCACTCGCGCTATTTTGCGCGTCGCACTGTTTTGTGCAGTTTATCACTCGCGCTATTTTGCGCGTCGCACTGTTTTGTGCAGTTATCACTCGCGCTATTTTGCGCGTCGCACTGTTTTGTGCAGTTTACACTCGCGCTATTTTGCGCGTCGCACTGTTTTGTGCAGTTATCACTCGCGCTATTTTGCGCGTCGCACTGTTTTGTGCAGTTTACACTCGCGCTATTTTGCGCGTCGCACTGTTTTGTGCAGTTTATCACTCGCGCTATTTTGCGCGTCGCACTGTTTTGTGCAGTTTATCACTCGCGCTATTTTGCGCGTCGCACTGTTTTGTGCAGTTTATCACTCGCGCTATTTTGCGCGTCGCACTGTTTTGTGCAGTTTATCACTCGCGCTATTTTGCGCGTCGCACTGTTTTGTGCAGTTTATCACTCGCGCTATTTTGCGCGTCGCACTGTTTTGTGCAGTTTACACTCGCGCTATTTTGCGCGTCGCACTGTTTTGTGCAGTTTATCACTCGCGCTATTTTGCGCGTCGCACTGTTTTGTGCAGTTTACACTCGCGCTATTTTGCGCGTCGCACTGTTTTGTGCAGTTTATCACTCGCGCTATTTTGCGCGTCGCACTGTTTTGTGCAGTTTTCACTCGCGCTATTTTGCGCGTCGCACTGTTTTGTGCAGTTACACTCGCGCTATTTTGCGCGTCGCACTGTTTTGTGCAGTTTATCACTCGCGCTATTTTGCGCGTCGCACTGTTTTGTGCAGTTTATCACTCGCGCTATTTTGCGCGTCGCACTGTTTTGTGCAGTTTATCACTCGCGCTATTTTGCGCGTCGCACTGTTTTGTGCAGTTTACACTCGCGCTATTTTGCGCGTCGCACTGTTTTGTGCAGTTTATCACTCGCGCTATTTTGCGCGTCGCACTGTTTTGTGCAGTTTATCACTCGCGCTATTTTGCGCGTCGCACTGTTTTGTGCAGTTTACACTCGCGCTATTTTGCGCGTCGCACTGTTTTGTGCAGTTTATCACTCGCGCTATTTTGCGCGTCGCACTGTTTTGTGCAGTTATCACTCGCGCTATTTTGCGCGTCGCACTGTTTTGTGCAGTTTATCACTCGCGCTATTTTGCGCGTCGCACTGTTTTGTGCAGTTTACACTCGCGCTATTTTGCGCGTCGCACTGTTTTGTGCAGTTATCACTCGCGCTATTTTGCGCGTCGCACTGTTTTGTGCAGTTTATCACTCGCGCTATTTTGCGCGTCGCACTGTTTTGTGCAGTTTATCACTCGCGCTATTTTGCGCGTCGCACTGTTTTGTGCAGTTACACTCGCGCTATTTTGCGCGTCGCACTGTTTTGTGCAGTTTATCACTCGCGCTATTTTGCGCGTCGCACTGTTTTGTGCAGTTACACTCGCGCTATTTTGCGCGTCGCACTGTTTTGTGCAGTTTATCACTCGCGCTATTTTGCGCGTCGCACTGTTTTGTGCAGTTTACACTCGCGCTATTTTGCGCGTCGCACTGTTTTGTGCAGTTTACACTCGCGCTATTTTGCGCGTCGCACTGTTTTGTGCAGTTTATCACTCGCGCTATTTTGCGCGTCGCACTGTTTTGTGCAGTTACACTCGCGCTATTTTGCGCGTCGCACTGTTTTGTGCAGTTTATCACTCGCGCTATTTTGCGCGTCGCACTGTTTTGTGCAGTTTACACTCGCGCTATTTTGCGCGTCGCACTGTTTTGTGCAGTTTATCACTCGCGCTATTTTGCGCGTCGCACTGTTTTGTGCAGTTATCACTCGCGCTATTTTGCGCGTCGCACTGTTTTGTGCAGTTTATCACTCGCGCTATTTTGCGCGTCGCACTGTTTTGTGCAGTTTATCACTCGCGCTATTTTGCGCGTCGCACTGTTTTGTGCAGTTACACTCGCGCTATTTTGCGCGTCGCACTGTTTTGTGCAGTTTATCACTCGCGCTATTTTGCGCGTCGCACTGTTTTGTGCAGTTTACACTCGCGCTATTTTGCGCGTCGCACTGTTTTGTGCAGTTTATCACTCGCGCTATTTTGCGCGTCGCACTGTTTTGTGCAGTTTATCACTCGCGCTATTTTGCGCGTCGCACTGTTTTGTGCAGTTTACACTCGCGCTATTTTGCGCGTCGCACTGTTTTGTGCAGTTTATCACTCGCGCTATTTTGCGCGTCGCACTGTTTTGTGCAGTTTATCACTCGCGCTATTTTGCGCGTCGCACTGTTTTGTGCAGTTTACACTCGCGCTATTTTGCGCGTCGCACTGTTTTGTGCAGTTTATCACTCGCGCTATTTTGCGCGTCGCACTGTTTTGTGCAGTTCACACTCGCGCTATTTTGCGCGTCGCACTGTTTTGTGCAGTTTATCACTCGCGCTATTTTGCGCGTCGCACTGTTTTGTGCAGTTTACACTCGCGCTATTTTGCGCGTCGCACTGTTTTGTGCAGTTTACACTCGCGCTATTTTGCGCGTCGCACTGTTTTGTGCAGTTTATCACTCGCGCTATTTTGCGCGTCGCACTGTTTTGTGCAGTTTATCACTCGCGCTATTTTGCGCGTCGCACTGTTTTGTGCAGTTATCACTCGCGCTATTTTGCGCGTCGCACTGTTTTGTGCAGTTTACACTCGCGCTATTTTGCGCGTCGCACTGTTTTGTGCAGTTATCACTCGCGCTATTTTGCGCGTCGCACTGTTTTGTGCAGTTCACTCGCGCTATTTTGCGCGTCGCACTGTTTTGTGCAGTTTATCACTCGCGCTATTTTGCGCGTCGCACTGTTTTGTGCAGTTTATCACTCGCGCTATTTTGCGCGTCGCACTGTTTTGTGCAGTTTACACTCGCGCTATTTTGCGCGTCGCACTGTTTTGTGCAGTTTATCACTCGCGCTATTTTGCGCGTCGCACTGTTTTGTGCAGTTACACTCGCGCTATTTTGCGCGTCGCACTGTTTTGTGCAGTTTATCACTCGCGCTATTTTGCGCGTCGCACTGTTTTGTGCAGTTTATCACTCGCGCTATTTTGCGCGTCGCACTGTTTTGTGCAGTTTACACTCGCGCTATTTTGCGCGTCGCACTGTTTTGTGCAGTTTACACTCGCGCTATTTTGCGCGTGCGCGCGCACTGTTTTGTGCAGTTTATCACTCGCGCTATTTTGCGCGTCGCACTGTTTTGTGCAGTTTATCACTCGCGCTATTTTGCGCGTCGCACTGTTTTGTGCAGTTTATCACTCGCGCTATTTTGCGCGTCGCACTGTTTTGTGCAGTTCACACTCGCGCTATTTTGCGCGTCGCACTGTTTTGTGCAGTTTATCACTCGCGCTATTTTGCGCGTCGCACTGTTTTGTGCAGTTTATCACTCGCGCTATTTTGCGCGTCGCACTGTTTTGTGCAGTTTATCACTCGCGCTATTTTGCGCGTCGCACTGTTTTGTGCAGTTTATCACTCGCGCTATTTTGCGCGTCGCACTGTTTTGTGCAGTTTATCACTCGCGCTATTTTGCGCGTCGCACTGTTTTGTGCAGTTATCACTCGCGCTATTTTGCGCGTCGCACTGTTTTGTGCAGTTTATCACTCGCGCTATTTTGCGCGTCGCACTGTTTTGTGCAGTTCACACTCGCGCTATTTTGCGCGTCGCACTGTTTTGTGCAGTTTATCACTCGCGCTATTTTGCGCGTCGCACTGTTTTGTGCAGTTCACACTCGCGCTATTTTGCGCGTCGCACTGTTTTGTGCAGTTTATCACTCGCGCTATTTTGCGCGTCGCACTGTTTTGTGGCAGTTTATCACTCGCGCTATTTTGCGCGTCGCACTGTTTTGTGCAGTTTATCACTCGCGCTATTTTGCGCGTCGCACTGTTTTGTGCAGTTTACACTCGCGCTATTTTGCGCGTCGCACTGTTTTGTGCAGTTTATCACTCGCGCTATTTTGCGCGTCGCACTGTTTTGTGCAGTTTATCACTCGCGCTATTTTGCGCGTCGCACTGTTTTGTGCAGTTTATCACTCGCGCTATTTTGCGCGTCGCACTGTTTTGTGCAGTTTACACTCGCGCTATTTTGCGCGTCGCACTGTTTTGTGCAGTTTATCACTCGCGCTATTTTGCGCGTCGCACTGTTTTGTGCAGTTTATCACTCGCGCTATTTTGCGCGTCGCACTGTTTTGTGCAGTTTATCACTCGCGCTATTTTGCGCGTCGCACTGTTTTGTGCAGTTTATCACTCGCGCTATTTTGCGCGTCGCACTGTTTTGTGCAGTTCACACTCGCGCTATTTTGCGCGTCGCACTGTTTTGTGCAGTTTATCACTCGCGCTATTTTGCGCGTCGCACTGTTTTGTGCAGTTTACACTCGCGCTATTTTGCGCGTCGCACTGTTTTGTGCAGTTTATCACTCGCGCTATTTTGCGCGTCGCACTGTTTTGTGCAGTTTATCACTCGCGCTATTTTGCGCGTCGCACTGTTTTGTGCAGTTTATCACTCGCGCTATTTTGCGCGTCGCACTGTTTTGTGCAGTTTATCACTCGCGCTATTTTGCGCGTCGCACTGTTTTGTGTGCAGTTTATCACTCGCGCTATTTTGCGCGTCGCACTGTTTTGTGCAGTTTATCACTCGCGCTATTTTGCGCGTCGCACTGTTTTGTGCAGTTTATCACTCGCGCTATTTTGCGCGTCGCACTGTTTTGTGCAGTTTATCACTCGCGCTATTTTGCGCGTCGCACTGTTTTGTGCAGTTTATCGCTCTTTTTCGCGCTGCTCTGTCTTGTTTATGCAATTTATTCACACTCGCGCTATTTTGCGCGTCGCACTTTTTGTCAGTTTATCCGCGCTATTTTGCGCGTCGCACTGTTTTGTGCAGTTTATCACTCGCGCTATTTTGCGCGTCGCACTGTTTTGTGCAGTTTATCACTCGCGCTATTTTGCGCGTCGCACTGTTTTGTGCAGTTTATCACTCGCGCTATTTTGCGCGTCGCACTGTTTTGTGCAGTTTATCACTCGCGCTATTTTGCGCGTCGCACTGTTTTGTGCAGTTTACACTCGCGCTATTTTGCGCGTCGCACTGTTTTGTGCAGTTTATCACTCGCGCTATTTTGCGCGTCGCACTGTTTTGTGCAGTTTACACTCGCGCTATTTTGCGCGTCGCACTGTTTTGTGCAGTTTATCACTCGCGCTATTTTGCGCGTCGCACTGTTTTGTGCAGTTCACACTCGCGCTATTTTGCGCGTCGCACTGTTTTGTGCAGTTTATCACTCGCGCTATTTTGCGCGTCGCACTGTTTTGTGCAGTTATCACTCGCGCTATTTTGCGCGTCGCACTGTTTTGTGCAGTTTTCACTCGCGCTATTTTGCGCGTCGCACTGTTTTGTGCAGTTTATCACTCGCGCTATTTTGCGCGTCGCACTGTTTTGTGCAGTTCACACTCGCGCTATTTTGCGCGTCGCACTGTTTTGTGCAGTTTATCACTCGCGCTATTTTGCGCGTCGCACTGTTTTGTGCAGTTTACACTCGCGCTATTTTGCGCGTCGCACTGTTTTGTGCAGTTTATCACTCGCGCTATTTTGCGCGTCGCACTGTTTTGTGCAGTTATCACTCGCGCTATTTTGCGCGTCGCACTGTTTTGTGCAGTTTATCACTCGCGCTATTTTGCGCGTCGCACTGTTTTGTGCAGTTCACACTCGCGCTATTTTGCGCGTCGCACTGTTTTGTGCAGTTTATCACTCGCGCTATTTTGCGCGTCGCACTGTTTTGTGCAGTTACACTCGCGCTATTTTGCGCGTCGCACTGTTTTGTGCAGTTTATCACTCGCGCTATTTTGCGCGTCGCACTGTTTTGTGCAGTTATCACTCGCGCTATTTTGCGCGTCGCACTGTTTTGTGCAGTTCACACTCGCGCTATTTTGCGCGTCGCACTGTTTTGTGCAGTTTATCACTCGCGCTATTTTGCGCGTCGCACTGTTTTGTGCAGTTCACACTCGCGCTATTTTGCGCGTCGCACTGTTTTGTGCAGTTTATCACTCGCGCTATTTTGCGCGTCGCACTGTTTTGTGCAGTTTATCACTCGCGCTATTTTGCGCGTCGCACTGTTTTGTGCAGTTATCACTCGCGCTATTTTGCGCGTCGCACTGTTTTGTGCAGTTATCACACTCGCGCTATTTTGCGCGTCGCACTGTTTTGTGCAGTTTACACTCGCGCTATTTTGCGCGTCGCACTGTTTTGTGCAGTTTATCACTCGCGCTATTTTGCGCGTCGCACTGTTTTGTGCAGTTTATCACTCGCGCTATTTTGCGCGTCGCACTGTTTTGTGCAGTTACACTCGCGCTATTTTGCGCGTCGCACTGTTTTGTGCAGTTTCACTCGCGCTATTTTGCGCGTCGCACTGTTTTGTGCAGTTTACACTCGCGCTATTTTGCGCGTCGCACTGTTTTGTGCAGTTTATCACTCGCGCTATTTTGCGCGTCGCACTGTTTTGTGCAGTTTATCACTCGCGCTATTTTGCGCGTCGCACTGTTTTGTGCAGTTACACTCGCGCTATTTTGCGCGTCGCACTGTTTTGTGCAGTTTACACTCGCGCTATTTTGCGCGTCGCACTGTTTTGTGCAGTTTTACACTCGCGCTATTTTGCGCGTCGCACTGTTTTGTGCAGTTATCACTCGCGCTATTTTGCGCGTCGCACTGTTTTGTGCAGTTTATCACTCGCGCTATTTTGCGCGTCGCACTGTTTTGTGCAGTTTACACTCGCGCTATTTTGCGCGTCGCACTGTTTTGTGCAGTTTATCACTCGCGCTATTTTGCGCGTCGCACTGTTTTGTGCAGTTCTACACTCGCGCTATTTTGCGCGTCGCACTGTTT
Source organism: Camellia japonica (assembly GCA_030407325.1). Lineage (NCBI taxonomy): Eukaryota > Viridiplantae > Streptophyta > Magnoliopsida > Ericales > Theaceae > Camellia > Camellia japonica. Next base: position 54,449 of record JAPPVO010000739.1, on the reverse strand, counting down.
TGTGCAGTTTATCACTCGCGCTATTTTGCGCGTCGCACTGTTTTGTGCAGTTTATCACTCGCGCTATTTTGCGCGTCGCACTGTTTTGTGCAGTTATCACTCGCGCTATTTTGCGCGTCGCACTGTTTTGTGCAGTTACACTCGCGCTATTTTGCGCGTCGCACTGTTTTGTGCAGTTTACACTCGCGCTATTTTGCGCGTCGCACTGTTTTGTGCAGTTTATCACTCGCGCTATTTTGCGCGTCGCACTGTTTTGTGCAGTTTACACTCGCGCTATTTTGCGCGTCGCACTGTTTTGTGCAGTTTACACTCGCGCTATTTTGCGCGTCGCACTGTTTTGTGCAGTTCACACTCGCGCTATTTTGCGCGTCGCACTGTTTTGTGCAGTTTATCACTCGCGCTATTTTGCGCGTCGCACTGTTTTGTGCAGTTATCACTCGCGCTATTTTGCGCGTCGCACTGTTTTGTGCAGTTTATCACTCGCGCTATTTTGCGCGTCGCACTGTTTTGTGCAGTTCACACTCGCGCTATTTTGCGCGTCGCACTGTTTTGTGCAGTTTATCACTCGCGCTATTTTGCGCGTCGCACTGTTTTGTGCAGTTATCACTCGCGCTATTTTGCGCGTCGCACTGTTTTGTGCAGTTATCACTCGCGCTATTTTGCGCGTCGCACTGTTTTGTGCAGTTTATCACTCGCGCTATTTTGCGCGTCGCACTGTTTTGTGCAGTTTATCACTCGCGCTATTTTGCGCGTCGCACTGTTTTGTGCAGTTCACACTCGCGCTATTTTGCGCGTCGCACTGTTTTGTGCAGTTTATCACTCGCGCTATTTTGCGCGTCGCACTGTTTTGTGCAGTTTATCACTCGCGCTATTTTGCGCGTCGCACTGTTTTGTGCAGTTTATCACTCGCGCTATTTTGCGCGTCGCACTGTTTTGTGCAGTTTACACTCGCGCTATTTTGCGCGTCGCACTGTTTTGTGCAGTTTATCACTCGCGCTATTTTGCGCGTCGCACTGTTTTGTGCAGTTCACACTCGCGCTATTTTGCGCGTCGCACTGTTTTGTGCAGTTCACACTCGCGCTATTTTGCGCGTCGCACTGTTTTGTGCAGTTTATCACTCGCGCTATTTTGCGCGTCGCACTGTTTTGTGCAGTTCATCACTCGCGCTATTTTGCGCGTCGCACTGTTTTGTGCAGTTCATCACTCGCGCTATTTTGCGCGTCGCACTGTTTTGTGCAGTTTATCACTCGCGCTATTTTGCGCGTCGCACTGTTTTGTGCAGTTCACACTCGCGCTATTTTGCGCGTCGCACTGTTTTGTGCAGTTTATCACTCGCGCTATTTTGCGCGTCGCACTGTTTTGTGCAGTTTACACTCGCGCTATTTTGCGCGTCGCACTGTTTTGTGCAGTTATCACTCGCGCTATTTTGCGCGTCGCACTGTTTTGTGCAGTTACACTCGCGCTATTTTGCGCGTCGCACTGTTTTGTGCAGTTATCACTCGCGCTATTTTGCGCGTCGCACTGTTTTGTGCAGTTATCACTCGCGCTATTTTGCGCGTCGCACTGTTTTGTGCAGTTATCACTCGCGCTATTTTGCGCGTCGCACTGTTTTGTGCAGTTTATCACTCGCGCTATTTTGCGCGTCGCACTGTTTTGTGCAGTTCACACTCGCGCTATTTTGCGCGTCGCACTGTTTTGTGCAGTTTATCACTCGCGCTATTTTGCGCGTCGCACTGTTTTGTGCAGTTTATCACTCGCGCTATTTTGCGCGTCGCACTGTTTTGTGCAGTTATCACTCGCGCTATTTTGCGCGTCGCACTGTTTTGTGCAGTTTACACTCGCGCTATTTTGCGCGTCGCACTGTTTTGTGCAGTTTATCACTCGCGCTATTTTGCGCGTCGCACTGTTTTGTGCAGTTTATCACTCGCGCTATTTTGCGCGTCGCACTGTTTTGTGCAGTTTACACTCGCGCTATTTTGCGCGTCGCACTGTTTTGTGCAGTTTACACTCGCGCTATTTTGCGCGTCGCACTGTTTTGTGCAGTTTATCACTCGCGCTATTTTGCGCGTCGCACTGTTTTGTGCAGTTACACTCGCGCTATTTTGCGCGTCGCACTGTTTTGTGCAGTTCACACTCGCGCTATTTTGCGCGTCGCACTGTTTTGTGCAGTTTATCACTCGCGCTATTTTGCGCGTCGCACTGTTTTGTGCAGTTTATCACTCGCGCTATTTTGCGCGTCGCACTGTTTTGTGCAGTTTACACTCGCGCTATTTTGCGCGTCGCACTGTTTTGTGCAGTTACACTCGCGCTATTTTGCGCGTCGCACTGTTTTGTGCAGTTTATCACTCGCGCTATTTTGCGCGTCGCACTGTTTTGTGCAGTTTACACTCGCGCTATTTTGCGCGTCGCACTGTTTTGTGCAGTTATCACTCGCGCTATTTTGCGCGTCGCACTGTTTTGTGCAGTTTATCACTCGCGCTATTTTGCGCGTCGCACTGTTTTGTGCAGTTTATCACTCGCGCTATTTTGCGCGTCGCACTGTTTTGTGCAGTTATCACTCGCGCTATTTTGCGCGTCGCACTGTTTTGTGCAGTTTATCACTCGCGCTATTTTGCGCGTCGCACTGTTTTGTGCAGTTTATCACTCGCGCTATTTTGCGCGTCGCACTGTTTTGTGCAGTTTATCACTCGCGCTATTTTGCGCGTCGCACTGTTTTGTGCAGTTTATCACTCGCGCTATTTTGCGCGTCGCACTGTTTTGTGCAGTTTACACTCGCGCTATTTTGCGCGTCGCACTGTTTTGTGCAGTTCACACTCGCGCTATTTTGCGCGTCGCACTGTTTTGTGCAGTTTATCACTCGCGCTATTTTGCGCGTCGCACTGTTTTGTGCAGTTTACACTCGCGCTATTTTGCGCGTCGCACTGTTTTGTGCAGTTTATCACTCGCGCTATTTTGCGCGTCGCACTGTTTTGTGCAGTTCACACTCGCGCTATTTTGCGCGTCGCACTGTTTTGTGCAGTTTATCACTCGCGCTATTTTGCGCGTCGCACTGTTTTGTGCAGTTACACTCGCGCTATTTTGCGCGTCGCACTGTTTTGTGCAGTTTATCACTCGCGCTATTTTGCGCGTCGCACTGTTTTGTGCAGTTTATCACTCGCGCTATTTTGCGCGTCGCACTGTTTTGTGCAGTTTACACTCGCGCTATTTTGCGCGTCGCACTGTTTTGTGCAGTTTATCACTCGCGCTATTTTGCGCGTCGCACTGTTTTGTGCAGTTTATCACTCGCGCTATTTTGCGCGTCGCACTGTTTTGTGCAGTTCACACTCGCGCTATTTTGCGCGTCGCACTGTTTTGTGCAGTTTATCACTCGCGCTATTTTGCGCGTCGCACTGTTTTGTGCAGTTTACACTCGCGCTATTTTGCGCGTCGCACTGTTTTGTGCAGTTTATCACTCGCGCTATTTTGCGCGTCGCACTGTTTTGTGCAGTTTACACTCGCGCTATTTTGCGCGTCGCACTGTTTTGTGCAGTTTATCACTCGCGCTATTTTGCGCGTCGCACTGTTTTGTGCAGTTCTACACTCGCGCTATTTTGCGCGTCGCACTGTTTTGTGCAGTTTATCACTCGCGCTATTTTGCGCGTCGCACTGTTTTGTGCAGTTTATCACTCGCGCTATTTTGCGCGTCGCACTGTTTTGTGCAGTTCACACTCGCGCTATTTTGCGCGTCGCACTGTTTTGTGCAGTTTATCACTCGCGCTATTTTGCGCGTCGCACTGTTTTGTGCAGTTTATCACTCGCGCTATTTTGCGCGTCGCACTGTTTTGTGCAGTTTACACTCGCGCTATTTTGCGCGTCGCACTGTTTTGTGCAGTTTACACTCGCGCTATTTTGCGCGTCGCACTGTTTTGTGCAGTTTATCACTCGCGCTATTTTGCGCGTCGCACTGTTTTGTGCAGTTCACACTCGCGCTATTTTGCGCGTCGCACTGTTTTGTGCAGTTTATCACTCGCGCTATTTTGCGCGTCGCACTGTTTTGTGCAGTTTATCACTCGCGCTATTTTGCGCGTCGCACTGTTTTGTGCAGTTTATCACTCGCGCTATTTTGCGCGTCGCACTGTTTTGTGCAGTTTATCACTCGCGCTATTTTGCGCGTCGCACTGTTTTGTGCAGTTCACACTCGCGCTATTTTGCGCGTCGCACTGTTTTGTGCAGTTTATCACTCGCGCTATTTTGCGCGTCGCACTGTTTTGTGCAGTTATCACTCGCGCTATTTTGCGCGTCGCACTGTTTTGTGCAGTTTATCACTCGCGCTATTTTGCGCGTCGCACTGTTTTGTGCAGTTTACACTCGCGCTATTTTGCGCGTCGCACTGTTTTGTGCAGTTATCACTCGCGCTATTTTGCGCGTCGCACTGTTTTGTGCAGTTCACTCGCGCTATTTTGCGCGTCGCACTGTTTTGTGCAGTTCACACTCGCGCTATTTTGCGCGTCGCACTGTTTTGTGCAGTTATCACTCGCGCTATTTTGCGCGTCGCACTGTTTTGTGCAGTTTATCACTCGCGCTATTTTGCGCGTCGCACTGTTTTGTGCAGTTTACACTCGCGCTATTTTGCGCGTCGCACTGTTTTGTGCAGTTTATCACTCGCGCTATTTTGCGCGTCGCACTGTTTTGTGCAGTTCACACTCGCGCTATTTTGCGCGTCGCACTGTTTTGTGCAGTTTATCACTCGCGCTATTTTGCGCGTCGCACTGTTTTGTGCAGTTATCACTCGCGCTATTTTGCGCGTCGCACTGTTTTGTGCAGTTATCACTCGCGCTATTTTGCGCGTCGCACTGTTTTGTGCAGTTACACTCGCGCTATTTTGCGCGTCGCACTGTTTTGTGCAGTTATCACTCGCGCTATTTTGCGCGTCGCACTGTTTTGTGCAGTTTATCACTCGCGCTATTTTGCGCGTCGCACTGTTTTGTGCAGTTCACACTCGCGCTATTTTGCGCGTCGCACTGTTTTGTGCAGTTTATCACTCGCGCTATTTTGCGCGTCGCACTGTTTTGTGCAGTTCACACTCGCGCTATTTTGCGCGTCGCACTGTTTTGTGCAGTTTATCACTCGCGCTATTTTGCGCGTCGCACTGTTTTGTGCAGTTCACACTCGCGCTATTTTGCGCGTCGCACTGTTTTGTGCAGTTTATCACTCGCGCTATTTTGCGCGTCGCACTGTTTTGTGCAGTTACACTCGCGCTATTTTGCGCGTCGCACTGTTTTGTGCAGTTTATCACTCGCGCTATTTTGCGCGTCGCACTGTTTTGTGCAGTTTACACTCGCGCTATTTTGCGCGTCGCACTGTTTTGTGCAGTTTATCACTCGCGCTATTTTGCGCGTCGCACTGTTTTGTGCAGTTACACTCGCGCTATTTTGCGCGTCGCACTGTTTTGTGCAGTTTATCACTCGCGCTATTTTGCGCGTCGCACTGTTTTGTGCAGTTTATCACTCGCGCTATTTTGCGCGTCGCACTGTTTTGTGCAGTTTATCACTCGCGCTATTTTGCGCGTCGCACTGTTTTGTGCAGTTTATCACTCGCGCTATTTTGCGCGTCGCACTGTTTTGTGCAGTTCACACTCGCGCTATTTTGCGCGTCGCACTGTTTTGTGCAGTTTATCACTCGCGCTATTTTGCGCGTCGCACTGTTTTGTGCAGTTTATCACTCGCGCTATTTTGCGCGTCGCACTGTTTTGTGCAGTTTATCACTCGCGCTATTTTGCGCGTCGCACTGTTTTGTGCAGTTTATCACTCGCGCTATTTTGCGCGTCGCACTGTTTTGTGCAGTTTCATCACTCGCGCTATTTTGCGCGTCGCACTGTTTTGTGCAGTTTATCACTCGCGCTATTTTGCGCGTCGCACTGTTTTGTGCAGTTCACACTCGCGCTATTTTGCGCGTCGCACTGTTTTGTGCAGTTTATCACTCGCGCTATTTTGCGCGTCGCACTGTTTTGTGCAGTTCACACTCGCGCTATTTTGCGCGTCGCACTGTTTTGTGCAGTTTATCACTCGCGCTATTTTGCGCGTCGCACTGTTTTGTGCAGTTATCACTCGCGCTATTTTGCGCGTCGCACTGTTTTGTGCAGTTTATCACTCGCGCTATTTGCGCGTCGCACTGTTTTGTGCAGTTTATCACTCGCGCTATTTTGCGCGTCGCACTGTTTTGTGCAGTTTACACTCGCGCTATTTTGCGCGTCGCACTGTTTTGTGCAGTTTACACTCGCGCTATTTTGCGCGTCGCACTGTTTTGTGCAGTTTATCACTCGCGCTATTTTGCGCGTCGCACTGTTTTGTGCAGTTTATCACTCGCGCTATTTTGCGCGTCGCACTGTTTTGTGCAGTTTATCACTCGCGCTATTTTGCGCGTCGCACTGTTTTGTGCAGTTTACACTCGCGCTATTTTGCGCGTCGCACTGTTTTGTGCAGTTACACTCGCGCTATTTTGCGCGTCGCACTGTTTTGTGCAGTTATCACTCGCGCTATTTTGCGCGTCGCACTGTTTTGTGCAGTTTACACTCGCGCTATTTTGCGCGTCGCACTGTTTTGTGCAGTTTATCACTCGCGCTATTTTGCGCGTCGCACTGTTTTGTGCAGTTTATCACTCGCGCTATTTTGCGCGTCGCACTGTTTTGTGCAGTTTATCACTCGCGCTATTTTGCGCGTCGCACTGTTTTGTGCAGTTCACACTCGCGCTATTTTGCGCGTCGCACTGTTTTGTGCAGTTTACACTCGCGCTATTTTGCGCGTCGCACTGTTTTGTGCAGTTCACACTCGCGCTATTTTGCGCGTCGCACTGTTTTGTGCAGTTTATCACTCGCGCTATTTTGCGCGTCGCACTGTTTTGTGCAGTTCATCACTCGCGCTATTTTGCGCGTCGCACTGTTTTGTGCAGTTTATCACTCGCGCTATTTTGCGCGTCGCACTGTTTTGTGCAGTTTACACTCGCGCTATTTTGCGCGTCGCACTGTTTTGTGCAGTTTATCACTCGCGCTATTTTGCGCGTCGCACTGTTTTGTGCAGTTCACACTCGCGCTATTTTGCGCGTCGCACTGTTTTGTGCAGTTTATCACTCGCGCTATTTTGCGCGTCGCACTGTTTTGTGCAGTTTATCACTCGCGCTATTTTGCGCGTCGCACTGTTTTGTGCAGTTTATCACTCGCGCTATTTTGCGCGTCGCACTGTTTTGTGCAGTTTATCACTCGCGCTATTTTGCGCGTCGCACTGTTTTGTGCAGTTTACACTCGCGCTATTTTGCGCGTCGCACTGTTTTGTGCAGTTATCACTCGCGCTATTTTGCGCGTCGCACTGTTTTGTGCAGTTTATCACTCGCGCTATTTTGCGCGTCGCACTGTTTTGTGCAGTTTATCACTCGCGCTATTTTGCGCGTCGCACTGTTTTGTGCAGTTCACACTCGCGCTATTTTGCGCGTCGCACTGTTTTGTGCAGTTTATCACTCGCGCTATTTTGCGCGTCGCACTGTTTTGTGCAGTTCACACTCGCGCTATTTTGCGCGTCGCACTGTTTTGTGCAGTTTATCTCGCGCTATTTTGCGCGTCGCACTGTTTTGTGCAGTTATCACTCGCGCTATTTTGCGCGTCGCACTGTTTTGTGCAGTTATCACTCGCGCTATTTTGCGCGTCGCACTGTTTTGTGCAGTTACACTCGCGCTATTTTGCGCGTCGCACTGTTTTGTGCAGTTTATCACTCGCGCTATTTTGCGCGTCGCACTGTTTTGTGCAGTTCACACTCGCGCTATTTTGCGCGTCGCACTGTTTTGTGCAGTTTATCACTCGCGCTATTTTGCGCGTCGCACTGTTTTGTGCAGTTTATCACTCGCGCTATTTTGCGCGTCGCACTGTTTTGTGCAGTTTATCACTCGCGCTATTTTGCGCGTCGCACTGTTTTGTGCAGTTATCACTCGCGCTATTTTGCGCGTCGCACTGTTTTGTGCAGTTTACACTCGCGCTATTTTGCGCGTCGCACTGTTTTGTGCAGTTTACACTCGCGCTATTTTGCGCGTCGCACTGTTTTGTGCAGTTTATCACTCGCGCTATTTTGCGCGTCGCACTGTTTTGTGCAGTTTACACTCGCGCTATTTTGCGCGTCGCACTGTTTTGTGCAGTTTATCACTCGCGCTATTTTGCGCGTCGCACTGTTTGTGCAGTTTACACTCGCGCTATTTTGCGCGTCGCACTGTTTTGTGCAGTTTATCACTCGCGCTATTTTGCGCGTCGCACTGTTTTGTGCAGTTTATCACTCGCGCTATTTTGCGCGTCGCACTGTTTTGTGCAGTTTATCACTCGCGCTATTTTGCGCGTCGCACTGTTTTGTGCAGTTTACACTCGCGCTATTTTGCGCGTCGCACTGTTTTGTGCAGTTCATCACTCGCGCTATTTTGCGCGTCGCACTGTTTTGTGCAGTTTATCACTCGCGCTATTTTGCGCGTCGCACTGTTTTGTGCAGTTCACACTCGCGCTATTTTGCGCGTCGCACTGTTTTGTGCAGTTTATCACTCGCGCTATTTTGCGCGTCGCACTGTTTTGTGCAGTTCACACTCGCGCTATTTTGCGCGTCGCACTGTTTTGTGCAGTTTATCACTCGCGCTATTTTGCGCGTCGCACTGTTTTGTGCAGTTTATCACTCGCGCTATTTTGCGCGTCGCACTGTTTTGTGCAGTGTTATCACTCGCGCTATTTTGCGCGTCGCACTGTTTTGTGCAGTTTACACTCGCGCTATTTTGCGCGTCGCACTGTTTTGTGCAGTTTATCTCGCGCTATTTTGCGCGTCGCACTGTTTTGTGCAGTTTATCACTCGCGCTATTTTGCGCGTCGCACTGTTTTGTGCAGTTTACACTCGCGCTATTTTGCGCGTCGCACTGTTTTGTGCAGTTTATCACTCGCGCTATTTTGCGCGTCGCACTGTTTTGTGCAGTTCACACTCGCGCTATTTTGCGCGTCGCACTGTTTTGTGCAGTTTATCACTCGCGCTATTTTGCGCGTCGCACTGTTTTGTGCAGTTCACACTCGCGCTATTTTGCGCGTCGCACTGTTTTGTGCAGTTTATCACTCGCGCTATTTTGCGCGTCGCACTGTTTTGTGCAGTTTATCACTCGCGCTATTTTGCGCGTCGCACTGTTTTGTGCAGTTATCACTCGCGCTATTTTGCGCGTCGCACTGTTTTGTGCAGTTTACACTCGCGCTATTTTGCGCGTCGCACTGTTTTGTGCAGTTTATCACTCGCGCTATTTTGCGCGTCGCACTGTTTTGTGCAGTTTATCACTCGCGCTATTTTGCGCGTCGCACTGTTTTGTGCAGTTCACACTCGCGCTATTTTGCGCGTCGCACTGTTTTGTGCAGTTTATCACTCGCGCTATTTTGCGCGTCGCACTGTTTTGTGCAGTTATCACTCGCGCTATTTTGCGCGTCGCACTGTTTTGTGCAGTTTATCACTCGCGCTATTTTGCGCGTCGCACTGTTTTGTGCAGTTTATCACTCGCGCTATTTTGCGCGTCGCACTGTTTTGTGCAGTTTCACACTCGCGCTATTTTGCGCGTCGCACTGTTTTGTGCAGTTTATCACTCGCGCTATTTTGCGCGTCGCACTGTTTTGTGCAGTTATCACTCGCGCTATTTTGCGCGTCGCACTGTTTTGTGCAGTTTATCACTCGCGCTATTTTGCGCGTCGCACTGTTTTGTGCAGTTACACTCGCGCTATTTTGCGCGTCGCACTGTTTTGTGCAGTTTATCACTCGCGCTATTTTGCGCGTCGCACTGTTTTGTGCAGTTTATCACTCGCGCTATTTTGCGCGTCGCACTGTTTTGTGCAGTTTATCACTCGCGCTATTTTGCGCGTCGCACTGTTTTGTGCAGTTACACTCGCGCTATTTTGCGCGTCGCACTGTTTTGTGCAGTTTATCACTCGCGCTATTTTGCGCGTCGCACTGTTTTGTGCAGTTTACACTCGCGCTATTTTGCGCGTCGCACTGTTTTGTGCAGTTTATCACTCGCGCTATTTTGCGCGTCGCACTGTTTTGTGCAGTTTACACTCGCGCTATTTTGCGCGTCGCACTGTTTTGTGCAGTTTATCACTCGCGCTATTTTGCGCGTCGCACTGTTTTGTGCAGTTTATCACTCGCGCTATTTTGCGCGTCGCACTGTTTTGTGCAGTTCACACTCGCGCTATTTTGCGCGTCGCACTGTTTTGTGCAGTTCACACTCGCGCTATTTTGCGCGTCGCACTGTTTTGTGCAGTTTATCACTCGCGCTATTTTGCGCGTCGCACTGTTTTGTGCAGTTATCACTCGCGCTATTTTGCGCGTCGCACTGTTTTGTGCAGTTTATCACTCGCGCTATTTTGCGCGTCGCACTGTTTTGTGCAGTTTATCACTCGCGCTATTTTGCGCGTCGCACTGTTTTGTGCAGTTTACACTCGCGCTATTTTGCGCGTCGCACTGTTTTGTGCAGTTATCACTCGCGCTATTTTGCGCGTCGCACTGTTTTGTGCAGTTTATCACTCGCGCTATTTTGCGCGTCGCACTGTTTTGTGCAGTTCACACTCGCGCTATTTTGCGCGTCGCACTGTTTTGTGCAGTTTATCACTCGCGCTATTTTGCGCGTCGCACTGTTTTGTGCAGTTATCACTCGCGCTATTTTGCGCGTCGCACTGTTTTGTGCAGTTTATCACTCGCGCTATTTGCGCGTCGCACTGTTTTGTGCAGTTCACACTCGCGCTATTTTGCGCGTCGCACTGTTTGTGCAGTTTATCACTCGCGCTATTTTGCGCGTCGCACTGTGTTTGTGCAGTTATCACTCGCGCTATTTTGCGCGTCGCACTGTTTTGTGCAGTTTATCACTCGCGCTATTTTGCGCGTCGCACTGTTTTGTGCAGTTCACACTCGCGCTATTTTGCGCGTCGCACTGTTTTGTGCAGTTTATCACTCGCGCTATTTTGCGCGTCGCACTGTTTTGTGCAGTTTATCACTCGCGCTATTTTGCGCGTCGCACTGTTTTGTGCAGTTCACACTCGCGCTATTTTGCGCGTCGCACTGTTTTGTGCAGTTTATCACTCGCGCTATTTTGCGCGTCGCACTGTTTTGTGCAGTTTACACTCGCGCTATTTTGCGCGTCGCACTGTTTTGTGCAGTTATCACTCGCGCTATTTTGCGCGTCGCACTGTTTTGTGCAGTTTACACTCGCGCTATTTTGCGCGTCGCACTGTTTTGTGCAGTTACACTCGCGCTATTTTGCGCGTCGCACTGTTTGTGCAGTTATCACTCGCGCTATTTTGCGCGTCGCACTGTTTTGTGCAGTTTATCACTCGTGCTATTTTGCGCGTAACACTGTTTTGTGCAGTTCACACTCGCGCTATTTTGCGCGTCGCACTGTTTTTTGCAGTTTATCACTCGCGCTATTTTGCGCGTCGCACTGTTTTGTGCAGTTCACACTCGCGCTATTTTGCGCGTCGCACTATTTTTTGCAGTTTATCATTCGCGCAATTTTGCGAGGCGCACCGTTTTGTGCAGTTCACACTCGCGCTGTTCTGCGCGTCGCACTGTTTTGTGCAGTTTATCACTCGCGCTATTTTGCGCGTCGCACTGTTTTGTGCAGTTCACACTCGCGCTATTTTGCAAGTCGCACAATTTTTTGCTGTTTATCACTCACGCTATTGTGCGAGTCGCACTGTTTTGTGCAGTTCACACTCACGCTGTTCTGCGCGTCGCCCTGTTTTGTGTAGTTTATCACTTGCGCTATTTTGCGCGTCTCACTGTTTTGCGCAGTTCACACTCGCGCTATTTTGCGCGTCGCACTGTTTTTTGCAGTTTATCACTCGCGCTATTTTGCGCGTCGCACTGTTTTGTGCAGTTCACACTCGCGCTGTTTTGCGCGTCGCACTGTTTTGTGCAGTTCACACTCGCGCTATTTTGCGCGTCGCGCTGTTTTTTGCTGTTTATCACTCGCGCTATTTTGCGCGTCGCACTGTTTTGTGAAGTTTATCACTCGCGCTATTTTGCGCGTCGCACTGTTTTGTACAACTTATCACTCGCGCTATTTTGCACGTCGCACTGTTTTGTGCAGTTCACACTCGCGCTATTTTGCGCGTCGAATTGTTTTTTGCAGTTTATCACTCGCGCTATTTTGCGCGTCGCACTGTTTTGTGCAGTTTATCACTCGCGCTATTTTGCGCGTCGCACTGTTTTGTGCAGTTCACACTCGCGCTGTTTTGCGCGTCGCACTGTTTTGTGCAGTTTATCACTCGCGCTATTTTGCGCGTCGCACTGTTTTGTACAGCTTATCACTCGCGCTATTTTGTACGTCGCACTGTTTTGTGCAGTTCACACTCGCGCTGTTTTGCGCGTCGCACTGTTTTGTGCAGTTTATCACTCGTGCTATTTTGCGCGTAACACTGTTTTGTGCAGTTCACACTCGCGCTATTTTGCGCGTCGCACTGTTTTTTGCAGTTTATCACTCGCGTTATTTTGCGCGTCGCACTGTTTTGTGCAGTTCACACTCGCGCTATTTTGCGCGTCGCACTATTTTTTACAGTTTATCATTCGCGCTATCTTGCGAGGCGCACTGTTTTGTGCAGTTCAGACTCGCGCTGTTCTGCGCGTCGCACTGTTTTGTGCAGTTTATCACTCGCACTATTTTGCGCGTCGCACTGTTTTGTGCAGTTCACACTCGCGCTATTTTGCAAGTCGCACTATTTTTTGCAGTTTATCACTCACGCTATTGTGCGAGTCGCACTGTTTTGTGCAGTTCACACTCGCGCTGTTCTGCGTGTCGCACTGTTTTGTGTAGTTTATCATTTGTGCTATTTTGCGCGTCTCACTGTTTTGCGCAGTTCACACTCGCGCTATTTTGCGCGGCTCACTGTTTATTGCAGTTTATCACTCGCGCTATTTTGCGCGTCGCACTGTTTTGTGCAGTTCACACTCGCGCTATTTTGCGCGTCGCGCTGTTTTTTGCAGTTTATCACTCGCGCTATTTTGCGCGTCGCACTGTTTTGTGCAGTTTATCACTCGCGCTATTTTGCGCGTCGCACTGTTTTGTACAACTTATCACTCGCGCTATTTTGCACGTCGCACTGTTTTGTGCAGTTCACACTCGCGCTATTTTGCGCGTCGAATTGTTTTTTGCAGTTTATCACTCGCGCTATTTTGCGCGTCGCACTGTTTTGTGCAGTTCACACGCACTGTTTTGTGCAGTTTATCACTCGCGCTATTTTGCGCGTTGCACTGTTTTGTGCAGTTCACACTCGCGCTGTTTTGCGCGTCGCACTGTTTTGTGCAACTTATCACTCGCGCTATTTTGCGCGTAACACTGTTTTGTGCAGTTCACACTCGCGCTATTTTGCGCGTCGCACTGTTTTTTGCAGTTTATCACTTGCGCTATTTTGCACGTCGCACTATTTTGTGCAGTTCACACTCGTGCTATTTTGCGCGTCGCACTGTTTTTTGCAGTTTATCACTCGCGCTATTTTGCGCGTCGCACTATTTTTTGCAGTTTATCACTCGCGCTATTTTGCACGTCGCACTGTTTTGTGCAGTTCACACTCGCGCTATTTTACGCGTCGCACTATTTTTTGCAGTTTATCACTCGCGCTATTTTGCGAGTCGCACTGTTTTGTGCAGTTCACACTCGCGCTGTTCTGCGCGTCGCACTGTTTTGTGCAGTTTATCACTCGCGCTATTTTGCGCGTCGCACTGTTTTGTACAATTTATCACTCGCGCTATTTTGCACGTCGCACTGTTTTGTGCAGTTCACACTCGCGCTGTTCTGCGCATCGCACTGTTTTTTGCAGTTTATCACTCGCGCTATTTTGCGCGTCGCACTGTTTTGTGCAGTTCACACTCGCGCTATTTTGCGAGTCGCACTATTTTTTGCAGTTTATCACTCGCGCTATTGTGCGAGTCGCACTGTTTTGTGCAGTTCACACTCGCGCTGTTCTGCGCGTCGCACTGTTTTGTGCAGTTTATCACTTGCGCTATTTTGCGCGTCGCACTGTTTTGTGCAGTTCACACTCGCGCTATTTTGCGCGTCGCACTGTTTTTTGCAGTTTATCACTCGCGCTATTTTGCGCGTCGCACTGTTTTGTGCAGTTCACACTCGCGCTGTTTTGCGCGTCGCACTGTTTTGTTCAGTTTATCACTCGCGTTGTTTTGCGCGTCGCACTGTTTTGTGCAGTTCACACTCGCGCTATTTTGCGCGTCGCACTGTTTTTTGCAGTTTATCACTCGTGCTATTTTCCGCGTCGCATTGTTTTGTGCAGTTTATCACTCGCGCTATTTTGCGCGTCGCACTGTTTTGTGCAGTTCACAGTCGCGCCATTTTGCGCGTCGCACTGTTTTGTGCAGTTTGTCAGTCGCGCTATTTTGCGCGTCGCACTGTTTTGTGCAGTTCACACTCGCGCTGTTTTGCGCGTCGCACTGTTTTGTGCAGTTTCTCACTCGCGCTATTTTGCGCGTCACACTGTTTTGTGCAGTTCACACTCGCGCTATTTTGCGCGTCGCACTATTTTTTGCAGTTTACCACTCGCGCTATTTTGCGAGTCGCACTGTTTTGTGCAGTACACACTCGCACTGTTCTGCGCGTCGCACTGTTTTGTGCTGTTTATCACTTGCGCTATTTTGCGCGTCGCACTGTTTTCTGCAGTTCACACTCGCGCTATTTTACGCGTCGCACTGTTTTTTGCAGTTTATCACTCGCGCTATTTTGCGCGTCGCACTGTTTTGTGCAGTTTATCACTCGCGCTATTTTGCGCGATGCACTATTTTGGGCAGTTCACAGTCGCGCTATTTTGCACGTCGCACTGTTTTGTGCAGTTTGTCACTCGCGCTATTTTGCGCGTCGCACTGTTTTGTGCAGTTCACACTCGCGCTATTTTGCGCGTCGCACTGTTTTTTGCAGTTTATCACTAGCGCTATTTTGCGTGTCGCGCTGTTTTGTGCAGTTGACACTCGCGCTGTTCTGCGCGTCGCACTGTTTTGTGCAGTTTATCACTCACGCTATTTTGCGCGTCACACTGTTTTGTGCAGTTCGCAGTCGCGCTGTTTTGCGCGTCGCACTGTTTTGTGCAGTTTATCACTCGCGCTATTTTACGCGTCGCACTGTTTTGTGCAGTTCACACTCGCGCTGTTTTGCGCGTCGCACTTTTTTTTGCAGTTTATCACTCATGCTATTTTGCGCGTCGCAATGTTTTGTGCAGTTTATCACTCGCGCTGTTTTGCGCGTCGCACTGTTTTGTGCAGTTTATCACTCGCGCTCTTTTGCGCGTCGCACTGTTTTTTACAGTTTATCACTCGTGCTATTTTGCGCGTCGCACTGTTTTGTGCTGTTTATCACTCGTGCTATTTTGCGCGTCGCACTGTTTTCTGCATTTCACAGTCGCGCCATTTTGCGCGTCGCACTGTTTTGTGCAGTTTGTCACTCGCGCTATTTTGCGAGTCGCACTGTTTTGTGCAGTTCACACTCGCGCTGTTCTGCGCGTCGCACTGTTTTGTGCAGTTTATCACTCGCGCTGTTTTGCGCGTCGCACTGTTTTGTGCAGTTCACACTCGCGCTATTTTGCGCGTCGCACTGTTTTTTGCAGTTTATCACTCGCGCTATTTTGCGCGTCGCACTGTTTTGTGCAGTTCACACACGCGCTATTTTGCGCGTCGCACTATTTTTTGCAGTTTATCATTCGCGCTATTTTGCGAGGCGCACTATTTTGTGCTGTTCACACTCGCGCTGTTCTGCGCATCGCACTGTTTTGTGCAGTTTATCACTCGCGCTATTTTGCGCGTCGCACTGTTTTGTGCAGTTCACACTCGCGCTATTTTGCAAGTCACACAATTTTTTGCTGTTTATCACTCACGCTATTGTGCGAGTCGCACTGTTTTGTGCAGTTCACACTCGCGCTGTTCTGCGCGTCGCACTGTTTTGTGTAGTTTATCACTTGCGCTATTTTGCGCGTCTCACTGTTTTGTGCAGTTCACACTCACGCTATTTTGCGCGTCGCACTGTTTTTTGTAGTTTATCACTCGCGCTATTTTGCGCGTCGCACTGTTTTGTGCAGTTCACACTCGCGCTGTTTTGCGCGTCGCACTATGTTGTGCAGTTCACACTCGCGCTATTTTGCGCGTCGCGCTGTTTTTTGCAGTTTATCACTCGCGCTATTTTGCGCGTCGCACTGTGTTGTGCAGTTTATCACTCGCGCTATTTTGCGCGTCGCACTGTTTTGTGCAGTTCACAGTCGCGTTATTATGCACGTCGCACTGTTTTGTGCAGTTTGTCACTCGCGCTATTTTGCGCGTCGCACTGTTTTGTGCAGTTTATCACTCGCGCTATTTTGCGCGTCGCACTGTTTTGTGCAGTTCACACTCGAGCTGTTTTGCGCGTCGCACTGTTTTATGCAGTTTATCACTCGCGCTATTTTGCGCGTCGCACTGTTTTGTGCAGTTCAGACTCGCGCTATGTTGCGCGTCGCACTGTTTTTTGGAGTTTATCACTCGCGCTATTTTGCGCGTCACACTGTTTTGTGCAGTTCACACTCGCGCTATTTTGCGCGTCGCACTGTTTTTTGCAGTTTATCACTCGCGCTATTTTGCGCGTCGCACTGTTTTGTGCAGTTCACACTCGCGCTATTTTGCGCGTCGCACTGTTTTTTGCAGTTTATCACTCGCGCTATTTTGCGCGTCGCACTATTTTTTGCAGTTTATCACTCGCGCTATTTTGCGCGTCGCACTGTTTTGTGCAGTTCACACTCGCGCTATTTTGCGCGTCGCACTATTTTTTGCAGTTTATCACTCGCGCTATTTTGCGAGTCGCACTGTTTTGTGCAGTTCACACTCGCGCTGTTCTGCGCGTCGCACTGTTTTGTGCAGTTTATCACTCGCGCTATTTTGCGCGTCGCACTGTTTTGTACAACTTACCACTCGCGCTATTTTGCACGTCGCACTGTTTTGTGCAGTTCACACTCGCGCCATTTTGCGCGTCGAATTGTTTTTTGCAGTTTATCACTCGCGCTATTTTGCGCTTCGCACTGTTTTGTGCAGTTTATCACTCGCGCTATTTTGCGCGTCGCACTGTTTTGTGCAGTTCACACTCGCGCTGTTTTGCGCGTCGCACTGTTTTGTGCAGTTTATCACTCGCGCTATTTTGCACGTCGCACAGTTTTGTACAGCTTATCACTCGCGCTATTTTGCACGTCGCACTGTTTTGTGCAGTTCACACTCGCGCTGTTTTGCGCGTCGCACTGTTTTGTGCAGTTTATCACTCGTGCTATTTTGCGCGTAACACTGTTTTGTGCAGTTCACACTCGCGCTATTTTGCGCGTTGTACTATTTTTTGCAGTTTATCATTCGCGCTATTTTGCGAGGCACACTGTTTTGTGCAGTTCACACTCGCGTTCTTCTGCACGTCGCACTGTTTTGTGCAGTTTATCACTCGCGCTATTTTGCACGTCGCACTGGTTTGTGCAGTTCACACTCGCGCTATTTTGAAAGTCGCACTATTTTTTGCAGTTTATCACTCACGCTATTGTGCGAGTCGCACTGTTTTGTGCAGTTGACACTCGCGCTGTTCTGCGCGTCGCACTGTTTTGTGCAGTTTATCACTCGCGCTATTTTGCGCGTCGCACTGTTTTGTGCAGTTCACACTCGAGCTGTTTTGCGCGTCGCACTGTTTTGTGCAGTTTATCACTCGCGCTATTTTGCGCGTCGCACTGTTTTGTGCAGTTCAGACTCGCGCTATGTTGCGCGTCGCACTGTTTTTTGCAGTTTATCACTCGCGCTATTTTGCGCGTCACACTGTTTTGTGCAGTTCACACTCGCGCTATTTTGCGCGTCGCACTGTTTTTTGCAGTTATCACTCGCGCTATTTTGCGCGTCGCACTGTTTTGTGCAGTTCACACTCGCGCTATTTTGCGCGTCGCACTGTTTTGTGCAGTTCACACTCGCGCTATTTTGCGCGTCGCACTGTTTTGTGCAGTTCACACTCGCGCTATTTTGCGCGTCGCACTGTTATTTGCAGTTTATCACTCGCGCTATTTTGCGCGTCGCACTGTTTTGTGCAGTTCACACTCGCGCTATTTTGCGCGTCGCACTATTTTTTGCAGTTTATCACTCGCGCTATTTTGCGAGTCGCACTGTTTTGTGCAGTTCACACTCGCGCTGTTCTGCGCGTCGTACTGTTTTGTGCAGTTTATCACTCGCGCTATTTTGCGCGTCGCACTGTTTTGTACAACTTATCCCTCGCGCTATTTTGCACGTCGCACTGTTTTGTGCAGTTCACACTCGCGCTATTTTGCGCGTCGAATTGTTTTTTGCAGTTTATCACTCGCGCTATTTTGCGCGTCGCACTGTTTTGTGCAGTGCACACTCGCGCTGTTTTGCGCGTCGCACTGTTTTGTGCAGTTTATCACTCGCGCTATTTTACGCGTCGCACTGTTTTGTGCAGTTCAGGCTCGCGCTATGTTGCGCGTCGCACTGTTTTTTGCAGTTTATCACTCGCGCTATTTTGCGCGTCGCACTGTTTTGTGCAGTTCGCAGTCGCGCTATTTTACACGTCGCACTGTTTTGGGCAGTTTGTCACTCGCGCTATTTTGCGCGTCGCACTGTTTTGCGCGTCGCACTGTTTTGTGCAGTTTATCACTCACGCTATTTTGCGCGTCGCACTGTTTTGTGCAGTTAACACTCGCGCTATTTTGCGCGTCGCACTGTTTTTTGCAGTTTATCACTCGCGCTATTTTGCGCGTCGCACTGTTTTGTGCAGTTCACACTCGCGCTATTTTGCGCGTCGCACTATTTTTTGCAGTTTATCACTCGCGCTATTTTGCGAGTCGCACTGTTTTGTGCAGTTCACACTCGCGCTATTCTGCGCGTCGTACCGTTTTGTGCAGTTTATCACTCGCACTATTTTGCGCGTCGCACTGTTTTGTACAGCTTATCACTCGCGCTATTTTGCACGTCGCACTGTTTTGTGCAGTTCACACTCGCGCTATTTTGCGTGTCGAATTGTTTTTTGCAGTTTATCACTCGCGCTATTTTGCGCGTCGCACTGTTTTGTGCAGTTTATCACTCGCGCTATTTTGCGCGTCGCACTGTTTTGTGCAGTTCACACTCGCGCTGTTTTGCGCGTCGCACTGTTTTGTGCAGTTTATCACTCGCGCTATTTTGCGCGTCGCACTGTTTTGTACAGCTTATCACTCGCGCTATTTTGCACGTCGCACTGTTTTGTGCAGTTCACACTCGCGCTATTTTGCGCGTCGAATTGTTTTTTGCAGTTTATCACTCGCGCTATTTTGCGCGTCGCACTGTTTTTTGCAGTTCATCACTCGCGCTATTTTGCGCGTCGCACTGTTTTGTGCAGTTCACACTCGCGCTATTTTGCGCGTCGCACTCTTTTTTGCAGTTTATCATTCGCGCTATTTTGCGAGCCGCACTGTTTTGTGCAGTTTATCACTCGCGCTATTTTTCGCGTCGCACTGTTTTGTGCAGTTTATCACTCGTGCAATTTTGCGCATAACACTGTTTTGTGCAGTTCACACTCGCGCTATTTTCCGCGTCGCACGGTTTTTTGCAGTTTATCACTCGCGCTATTTTGCGCGTCGCACTGTTTTGTGCAGTTCACACTCGCGCTATTTTGCGCGTCGCGCTGTTATTTGCAGTTTATCACTCGCGCTATTTTGCGCGTCGCACTGTTTTGTGCAGTTTATCACTCGCGCTATTTTGCGCGTCGCACTGTTTTGTACAGCTTATCACTCGCGCTATTTTGCACGTCGCACTGTTTTGTGCAGTTCACACTCGCGCTGTTTTGCGCGTCGCACTGTTTTGTGCAGTTTATCACTCGTGCTATTTTGCGCGTAACACTGTTTTGTGCAGTTCACACTCGCGCTATTTTGCGCGTCGCACTGTTTTTTGCAGTTTATCACTCGCGCTATTTTGCGCGTCGCACTGTTTTGTGCAGTTCACACTCGCGCTATTTTGCGCGTCGCACTATTTTTTGCAGTTTATCATTCGTGCTATTTTGCGAGGCGCACTGTTTTGTGCAGTTCACACTCGCGCTGTTCTGCGTGTCGCACTGGTTTGTGCAGTTTATCACTCGCACTATTTTGCGCGTCGCACTGTTTTGTGCAGTTCACACTCGCGCTATTTTGCAAGTCGCACTATTTTTTGCAGTTTATCACTCACGCTATTGTGCGAGTCGCACTGTTTTGTGCAGTTCACACTCGCGCTGTTCTGCGCGTCGCACTGTTTTGTGTAGTTTATCACTTGCGCTATTTTGCGCGTCTCACTGTTTTGCGCAGTTCACACTCGCGCTAATTTGCGCGTCGCACTGTTTATTGCAGTTTATCACTCGCGCTATTTTGCGCGTCGCACTGTTTTGTGCAGTTCACACTCGCGCTATTTTGCGCGTCGCGCTGTTTATTGCAGTTTATCACTCGCGCTATTTTGCGCGTCGCACTGTTTTGTGCAGTTTATCACTCGCGCTATTTTGCGCGTCGCACTGTTTTGTACAACTTATCACTCGCGCTATTTTGCACGTCGCACTGTTTTGTGCAGTTCACACTCGCGCTATTTTGCGCGTCGAATTGTTTTTTGCAGTTTATCACTCGCGCTATTTTGCGCGTCGCACTGTTTTGTGCAGTTCACACTCGCGCTGTTTTGCGCGTCGCACTGTTTTGTGCAGTTTATCACTCGCGCTGTTTTGCGCGTCGCACTGTTTTGTGCAGTTTATCACTCGCGCTGTTTTGCGCGTCGCACTGTTTTGTACAGCTTATCACTCGCGCTCTTTTGCACGTCGCACTGTTTTGTACAGCTTATCACTCGCGCTATTTTGCACGTCGCACTATTTTGTGCAGTTCACACTCGCGCTATTTTGCGCGTCGAATTGTTTTTTACAGTTTATCACTCACGCTATTTTGCGCGTCGCACTATTTTTTGCAGTTTATCACTCGTGCTATTTTGCGCGTCGCACTGTTTTGTGCAGTTTATCACTCGCGCTATTTTGCGCGTCGCACTGTTTTGTGCAGTTCACAGTCGCGCCATTTTGCGCGTCGCACTGTTTTGTGCAGTTTGTCACTCGCGCTATTTTGCGCGTCGCACTGTTTTGTGCAGTTCACAGTTGCGCTGTTTTGCGCGTCGCACTCTTTTGTGCAGTTTATCACTCGCGCTAATTTGCGCGTCGCACTGTTTTGTGCAGTTTAGGCTCGCGCTATGTTGCGCGTCGCACTGTTTTTTGCAGTTTATCACTCGCGCTATTTTGCGCGTCGCACTGTTTTGTGCAGTTCACAGTCGCGCTATTTTACACGTCGCACTGTTTTGGGCAGTTTGTCACTCGCGATATTTTGCGCGTCGCACTGTTTTGCGCGTCGCACTGTTTTGTGCAGTTTATCACTCACGCTATTTTGCGCGTCGCACTGTTTTGTGCAGTTCACACTAGCGCTATTTTGCGCGTCGCACTATTTTTTGCAGTTTATCACTCGCGCTATTTTGCGAGTCGCACTGTTTTGTGCAGTTCACACTCGTGCTGTTCTGCGCGTCGCACTGTTTTGTGCAGTTTATCACTCGCGCTATTTTGCGCGTCGCACTGTTTTGTACAGCTTATCACTCGCGCTATTTTGCACGTCGCACTGTTTTGTGCAGTTCACACTCGCGCTATTTTGCGCGTCGAAATGTTTTTTGCAGTTTATCACTCGCGCTATTTTGCGCGTCGCACTGTTTTGTGCAGTTTATCACTCGCGCTATTTTGCGCGTCGCACTGTTTTGTGCAGTTCACACTCGCGCTGTTTTGCGCGTCGCACTGTTTTGTGCAGTTTTTCACTCGCGCTATTTTGCGCGTCGCACTGTTTTGTACAGCTTATCACTCGCCCTATTTTGCACGTCGCACTGTTTTGTGCAGTTCACACTCGCGCTATTTTGCGCGTCGAATTGTTTTTTGCAGTTTATCACTCGCGCTATTTTGCGCGTCGCACTGTTTTGTGCAGTTTATCACTCGCGCTATTTTACGCGTCGCACTGTTTTGTGCAGTTCACACTCGCGCTATTTTGCGCGTCGCACTATTTTTTGCAGTTTATCACTCGCGCTATTTTGTGAGTCGCACTGTTTTGTGCAGTACACACTCGCACTGTTCTGCGCGTCGCACTATTTTGTGCTGTTTATCACTTGCGCTATTTTGCGCGTTGCACTGTTTTCTGCAGTTCACACTCGCGCTATTTTACGCGTCGCACTGTTTTTTGCAGTTTATCACTCGCGCTATTTTGCGCGTCGCACTATTTTGTGCAGTTTATCACTCGCGCTATTTTGCGCGTCGCACTATTTTGGGCAGTTCAAAGTCGCGCTATTTTGCACGTCGCACTGTTTTGTGCAGTTTGTCACTCGCGCTATTTTGCGCGTCGCACTGTTTTGTGCAGTTCACACTGGCGCTATTTTGCGCGTCGCACTGTTTTGTGCAGTTCACACTCGCGCTGTTCTGCGCGTCGCATTGTTTTGTGCAGTTTATCACTCGCGCAATTTTACGCGTCGCACTGTTTTGTGCAGTTCACACTCGCGCTATTTTGCGCGTCGCACTGTTTTGTGCAGTTTATCACCCGCGCTATTTTGCGCGTCGCACTGTTTTGTGCAGTTCACACTCGCGCTGTTTTGCACGTCGCACTGTTTTGTGCAGTTTATCACTCGCGCTATTTTGCGCGTCGCACTGTTTTGTGCAGTTCACACTCGCGCTGTTTTGCACGTCGCACTGTTTTGTGCAGTTTATCACTCGCGCTATTTTGCGCGTCGCACTGTTTTGTGCAGTTCACACTCGCGCTGTTTTGCGCGTCGCACTGTTTTTGCAGTTTATCACTCGCGCTATTTTGCGCGTCGCACTGTTTTGTGCAGTTCACAGTCGCGCTATTTTACACGTCGCACTGTTTTGGGCAGTTTGTCACTCGCGATATTTTGCGCGTCGCACTGTTTTGCGCGTCGCACTGTTTTGTGCAGTTTATCACTCACGCTATTTTGCGCGTCGCACTGTTTTGTGCAGTTCACACTCGCGCTATTTTGCGCGTCGCACTATTTTTTGCAGTTTATCACTCGCGCTATTTTGCGAGTCGCACTGTTTTGTGCAGTTCACACTCGCGCTGTTCTGCGCGTCGCACTGTTTTGTGCAGTTTATCACTCGCGCTATTTTGCGCGTCGCACTGTTTTGTACAGCTTATCACTCGCGCTATTTTGCACGTCGCACTGTTTTGTGCAGTTCACACTCGCGCTATTTTGCGCGTCGAATTGTTTTTTGCAGTTTATCACTCGCGCTATTTTGCGCGTCGCACTGTTTTGTGCAGTTTATCACTCGCGCTAATTTTGCGCGTCGCACTGTTTTGTGCAGTTCACACTCGCGCTGTTTTGCGCGTCGCACTGTTTTGTGCAGTTTATCACTCGCGCTATTTTGCGCGTCGCACTGTTTTGTACAGCTTATCACTCGCGCTATTTTGCACGTCGCACTGTTTTGTGCAGTTCACACTCGCGCTATTTTGCGCGTCGAATTGTTTTTTGCAGTTTATCACTCGCGCTATTTTGCGCGTCGCACTGTTTTGTGCAGTTTATCACTCGCGCTATTTTGCGCGTCGCACTGTTTTGTGCAGTTCACACTCGCGCTATTTTGCGCGTCGCACTATTTTTTGCAGTTTATCACTCGCGCTATTTTGCGAGTCGCACTGTTTTGTGCAGTACACACTCGCACTGTTCTGCGCGTCGCACTATTTTGTGCTGTTTATCACTTGCGCTATTTTGCGCGTTGCACTGTTTTCTGCAGTTCACACTCGCGCTATTTTATGCGTCGCACTGTTTTTTGCAGTTTATCACTCGCGCTATTTTGCGCGTCGCACTATTTTGTGCAGTTTATCACTCGCGCTATTTTGCGCGTTGCACTATTTTGGGCAGTTCAAAGTCGCGCTATTTTGCACGTCGCACTGTTTTGTGCAGTTTGTCACTCGCGCTATTTTGCGCGTCGCACTGTTTTGTGCAGTTCACACTTGCGCTATTTTGCGCGTCGCACTGTTTTGTGCAGTTCACAATCGCGCTGTTCTGCGCGTCGCATTGTTTTGTGCAGTTTATCACTCGCGCAATTTTACGCGTCGCACTGTTTTGTGCAGTTCACACTCGCGCTATTTTGCGCGTCGCACTGTTTTGTGCAGTTTATCACTCGCGCTATTTTGCGCGTCGCACTGTTTTGTGCAGTTCACACTCGCGCTGTTCTGCACGTCGCACTGTTTTGTGCAGTTTATCACTCGCGCTATTTTGCGCGTCGCACTGTTTTGTGCAGTTCACACTCGAGCTGTTTTGCGCGTCGCACTGTTTTGTGCAGTTTATCACTCGCGCTATTTTGCGCGTCGCACTGTTTTGTGCAGTTCACACTCGCGCTATGTTGCGCGTCGCACTGTTTTTTGCAGTTTATCACTCGCGCTATTTTGCGCGTCGCACTGTTTTGTGCAGTTCACAGTCGCGCTATTTTACACGTCGCACTGTTTTGGGCAGTTTGTCACTCGCGCTATTTTGCGCGTCGCACTGTTTTGCGCGTCGCACTGTTTTGTGCAGTTTATCACTCACGCTATTTTGCGCGTCGCACTGTTTTGTGCAGTTCACACTCGCGCTATTTTGCGCGTCGCACTGTTTTTTGCAGTTTATCACTCGCGCTATTTTGCGCGTCGCACTGTTTTGTGCAGTTCACACTCGCGCTATTTTGCGCGTCGCACTGTTTTTTGCAGTTTATCACTCGTGCTATTTTGCGCGTCGCACTGTTTTGTGCAGTTCACACTCGCGCTATTTTGCGCGTCGCACTGTTTTTTGCAGTTTATCACTCGCGCTATTTTGCGCGTCGCACTGTTTTGTGCAGTTCACACTCGCGCTATTTTGCGCGTCGCACTGTTTTTTGCAGTTTATCACTCGTGCTATTTTGCGCGTCGCACTGTTTTGTGCAGTTCACACTCGCGCTATTTTGCGCGTCGCACTGTTTTTTGCAGTTTATCACTCGCGCTATTTTGCGCGTCGCACTGTTTTGTGCAGTTCACACTCGCGCTATTTTGCGCGTCGCACTATTTTTTGCAGTTTATCACTCGCGCTATTTTGCGAGTCGCACTGTTTTGTGCAGTTCACACTCGCGCTGTTCTGCGCGTCGCACTGTTTTGTGCAGTTTATCACTCGCGCTATTTTGCGCGTCGCATTGTTTTGTACAACTTATCACTCGCGCTATTTTGCACGTCGCGTTGTTTTGTGCAGTTCACACTCGCGCTATTTTGCGTGTCGAATTGTTTTTTGCAGTTTATCACTCGCGCTATTTTGTGCTTCGCACTATTTTGTGCAGTTTATCACTCGCGCTATTTTGCGCGTCGCACTGTTTTGTGCAGTTCACACTCGCGCTGTTTTGCGCGTCGCACTGTTTTGTGCAGTTTATCACTCGCGCTATTTTGCGCGTCGCACAGTTTTGTACAGCTTATCACTCGCGCTATTTTGCACGTCGCACTGTTTTGTGCAGTTCACACTCGCGCTGTTTTGCGCGTCGCACTGTTTTGTGCAGTTTATCACTCGTGCTATTTTGCGCGTAACACTGTTTTGTGCAGTTCACACTCGCGCTATTTTGCGCGTCGCACTATTTTTTGCAGTTTATCATTCGCGCTATTTTGCGAGGCGCACTATTTTGTGCAGTTCACACTCGCGTTGTTCTGCGCGTCGCACTGTTTTGTGCAGTTTATCACTCGCGCTATTTTGCACGTCGCACTGGTTTGTGCAGTTCACATTCGCGCTATTTTGCAAGTCGCACTATTTTTTGCAGTTTATCACTCACGCTATTGTGCGAGTCGCACTGTTTTGTGCAGTTCACACTCGCGCTGTTCTGCGCGTCGCACTGTTTTGTGCAGTTTATCACTCGCGCTATTGTGCGTGTCGCACTGTTTTGTGTAGTTCACACTCGCGCTGTTCTGCACGTCGCACTGTTTTGTGCAGTTTATCACTCGCGCTATTTTGCGCGTCGCACTGTTTTGTGCAGTTCACACTCGAGCTGTTTTGCGCGTCGCACTGTTTTGTGCAGTTTATCACTCGCGCTATTTTGCGCGTCGCACTGTTTTGTGCAGTTCAGACTCGCGCTATGTTGCGCGTCGCACTGTTTTTTGCAGTTTATCACTCGCGCTATTTTGTGCGTCACACTGTTTTGTGCAGTTCACACTCGCGCTATTTTGCGCGTCGCACTGTTTTTTGCAGTTTATCACTCGCGCTATTTTGCGCGTCGCACTGTTTTGTGCAGTTCACACACGCGCTATTTTGCGCGTCGCACTTTTTTTGCAGTTTATCACTCGCGCTATTTTGCGCGTCGCACTATTTTTTGCAGTTTATCACTCGCGCTATTTTGCGCGTCGCACTGTTTTGTGCAGTTCAGACTCGCGCTATGTTGCGCGTCGCACTGTTTTTTGCAGTTTATCACTCGCGCTATTTTGTGCGTCACACTGTTTTGTGCAGTTCACACTCGCGCTATTTTGCGCGTCGCACTGTTTTTTGCAGTTTATCACTCGCGCTATTTTGCGCGTCGCACTGTTTTGTGCAGTTCACACTCGCGCTATTTTGCGCGTCGCACTGTTTTTTGCAGTTTATCACTCGTGCTATTTTGCGCGTCGCACTGTTTTGTGCAGTTCACACTCGCGCTATTTTGCGCGTCGCACTGTTTTTTGCAGTTTATCACTCGCGCTATTTTGCGCGTCGCACTGTTTAGTGCAGTTCACACTCGCGCTATTTTGCGCGTCGCACTATTTTTTGCAGTTTATCACTCGGCTATTTTGCGAGTCGCACTGTTTTGTGCAGTTCACACTCGCGCTGTTCTGCGCGTCGCACTGTTTTGTGCAGTTTATCACTCGCGCTATTTTGCGCGTCGCACTGTTTTGTACAACTTATCCCTCGCGCTATTTTGCACGTCGCACTGTTTTGTGCAGTTCACACTCGCGCTATTTTGCGCGTCGAATTGTTTTTTGCAGTTTATCACTCGCGCTATTTTGCGCGTCGCACTGTTTTGTGCAGTGCACACTCGCGCTGTTTTGCGCGTCGCACTGTTTTGTACAGTTTATCACTCGCGCTATTATGCACGTCGCACTGTTTTGTGCAGTTCACACTCGCGCTGTTTTGCGCGTCGCACTGTTTTGTGCAGTTTATCACTCGTGCTATTTTGCGCGTAACACTGTTTTGTGCAGTTCACACTCGCGCTATTTTGCGCGTCGCACTGTTTTTTGCAGTTTATCACTCGCGCTATTTTGCGCGTCGCACTGTTTTGTGCAGTTCACACTCGCGCTATTTTGCGCGTCGCACTATTTTTTGCAGTTTATCATTCGCGCAATTTTGCGAGGCGCACCGTTTTGTGCAGTTCACACTCGCGCTGTTCTGCGCGTCGCACTGTTTTGTGCAGTTTATCACTCGCGCTATTTTGCGCGTCGCACTGTTTTGTGCAGTTCACACTCGCGCTATTTTGCAAGTCGCACAATTTTTTGCTGTTTATCACTCACGCTATTGTGCGAGTCGCACTGTTTTGTGCAGTTCACACTCACGCTGTTCTGCGCGTCGCCCTGTTTTGTGTAGTTTATCACTTGCG
This sequence comes from Camellia japonica, assembly GCA_030407325.1. Taxonomy (NCBI): domain Eukaryota; kingdom Viridiplantae; phylum Streptophyta; class Magnoliopsida; order Ericales; family Theaceae; genus Camellia; species Camellia japonica. Next base: position 26,831 of record JAPPVO010000739.1, on the reverse strand, counting down.
CTATTTTGCGCGTCTCACTGTTTTGCGCAGTTCACACTCGCGCTATTTTGCGCGTCGCACTGTTTTTTGCAGTTTATCACTCGCGCTATTTTGCGCGTCGCACTGTTTTGTGCAGTTCACACTCGCGCTGTTTTGCGCGTCGCACTGTTTTGTGCAGTTCACACTCGCGCTATTTTGCGCGTCGCGCTGTTTTTTGCTGTTTATCACTCGCGCTATTTTGCGCGTCGCACTGTTTTGTGAAGTTTATCACTCGCGCTATTTTGCGCGTCGCACTGTTTTGTACAACTTATCACTCGCGCTATTTTGCACGTCGCACTGTTTTGTGCAGTTCACACTCGCGCTATTTTGCGCGTCGAATTGTTTTTTGCAGTTTATCACTCGCGCTATTTTGCGCGTCGCACTGTTTTGTGCAGTTTATCACTCGCGCTATTTTGCGCGTCGCACTGTTTTGTGCAGTTCACACTCGCGCTGTTTTGCGCGTCGCACTGTTTTGTGCAGTTTATCACTCGCGCTATTTTGCGCGTCGCACTGTTTTGTACAGCTTATCACTCGCGCTATTTTGCACGTCGCACTGTTTTGTGCAGTTCACACTCGCGCTGTTTTGCGCGTCGCACTGTTTTGTGCAGTTTATCACTCGCGCTATTTTGCGCGTCACACTGTTTTGTGCAGTTCACACTCGCGCTATTTTGCGCGTCGCACTGTTTTTTGCAGTTTATCACTCGCGCTATTTTGCGCGTCGCACTGTTTTGTGCAGTTCACACTCGCGCTATTTTGCGCGTCGCACTATTTTTTGCAGTTTATCATTCGCGCTATTTTGCGAGCCGCACTGTTTTGTGCAGTTCACACTCGCGCTGTTCTGCGCGTCGCACTGTTTTGTGCAGTTTATCACTCGCGCTATTTTGCGCGTCGCACTGTTTTGTGCAGTTCACACTCGCGCTATTTTGCGAGTCGCACTATTTTTTGCAGTTTATCACTCACGCTATTGTGCGAGTCGCACTGTTTTGTGCAGTTCACACTCGCGCTGTTCTGCGCGTCGCACTGTTTTGTGTAGTTTATCACTTGCGCTATTTTGCGCGTCTCACTGTTTTGTGCAGTTCACACTCGCGCTATTTTGCGCGTCGCACTGTTTTTTGCAGTTTATCACTCGCGCTATTTTGCGCGTCGCACTGTTTTGTGCAGTTCACACTCGCGCTATTTTGCGCGTCGCGCTGTTTTTTGCAGTTTATCACTCGCGCTATTTTGCGCGTCGCACTGTTTTGTGCAGTTTATCACTCGCGCTATTTTGCGCGTCGCACTGTTTTGTACAACTTATCACTCGCGCTATTTTGCACGTCGCACTGTTTTGTGCAGTTCACACTCGCGCTATTTTGCGCGTCGAATTGTTTTTTGCAGTTTATCACTCGCGCTATTTTGCGCGTCGCACTGTTTTGTGCAGTTCACACGCACTGTTTTGTGCAGTTTATCACTCGCGCTATTTTGCGCGTTGCACTGTTTTGTGCAGTTCACACTCGCGCTGTTTTGCGCGTCGCACTGTTTTGTGCAACTTATCACTCGCGCTATTTTGCGCGTAACACTGTTTTGTGCAGTTCACACTCGCGCTATTTTGCGCGTCGCACTGTTTTTTGCAGTTTATCACTTGCGCTATTTTGCACGTCGCACTATTTTGTGCAGTTCACACTCGTGCTATTTTGCGCGTCGCACTGTTTTTTGCAGTTTATCACTCGCGCTATTTTGCGCGTCGCACTATTTTTTGCAGTTTATCACTCGCGCTATTTTGCACGTCGCACTGTTTTGTGCAGTTCACACTCGCGCTATTTTACGCGTCGCACTATTTTTTGCAGTTTATCACTCGCGCTATTTTGCGAGTCGCACTGTTTTGTGCAGTTCACACTCGCGCTGTTCTGCGCGTCGCACTGTTTTGTGCAGTTTATCACTCGCGCTATTTTGCGCGTCGCACTGTTTTGTACAATTTATCACTCGCGCTATTTTGCACGTCGCACTGTTTTGTGCAGTTCACACTCGCGCTGTTCTGCGCATCGCACTGTTTTTTGCAGTTTATCACTCGCGCTATTTTGCGCGTCGCACTGTTTTGTGCAGTTCACACTCGCGCTATTTTGCGAGTCGCACTATTTTTTGCAGTTTATCACTCGCGCTATTGTGCGAGTCGCACTGTTTTGTGCAGTTCACACTCGCGCTGTTCTGCGCGTCGCACTGTTTTGTGCAGTTTATCACTTGCGCTATTTTGCGCGTCGCACTGTTTTGTGCAGTTCACACTCGCGCTATTTTGCGCGTCGCACTGTTTTTTGCAGTTTATCACTCGCGCTATTTTGCGCGTCGCACTGTTTTGTGCAGTTCACACTCGCGCTGTTTTGCGCGTCGCACTGTTTTGTTCAGTTTATCACTCACGTTGTTTTGCGCGTCGCACTGTTTTGTGCAGTTCACACTCGCGCTATTTTGCGCATCGCACTGTTTTTTGCAGTTTATCACTCGTGCTATTTTCCGCGTCGCATTGTTTTTTGCAGTTTATCACTCGCGCTATTTTGCGCGTCGCACTGTTTTGTGCAGTTCACAGTCGCGCCATTTTGCGTGTCGCACTGTTTTGTGCAGTTTGTCAGTCGCGCGATTTTGCGCGTCGCACTGTTTTGTGCAGTTCACACTCGCGCTGTTTTGCGCGTCGCACTGTTTTGTGCAGTTTCTCACTCGCGCTATTTTGCGCGTCACACTGTTTTGTGCAGTTCACACTCGCGCTATTTTGCGCGTCGCACTATTTTTTGCAGTTTATCACTCGCGCTATTTTGCGAGTCGCACTGTTTTGTGCAGTACACACTCGCACTGTTCTGCGCGTCGCACTGTTTTGTGCTGTTTATCACTTGCGCTATTTTGCGCGTCGCACTGTTTTCTGCAGTTCACACTCGCGCTATTTTACGCGTCGCACTGTTTTTTGCAGTTTATCACTCGCGCTATTTTGCGCGTCGCACTGTTTTGTGCAGTTTATCACTCGCGCTATTTTGCGCGTCGCACTATTTTGGGCAGTTCACAGTCGCGCTATTTTGCACGTCGCACTGTTTTGTGCAGTTTGTCACTCGCGCTATTTTGCGCGTCGCACTGTTTTGTGCAGTTCACACTCGCGCTATTTTGCGCGTCGCACTGTTTTTTGCAGTTTATCACTAGCGCTATTTTGCGTGTCGCGCTGTTTTGTGCAGTTGACACTCGCGCTGTTCTGCGCGTCGCACTGTTTTGTGCAGTTTATCACTCACGCTATTTTGCGCGTCGCACTGTTTTGTGCAGTTCACAGTCGCGCTGTTTTGCGCGTCGCACTGTTTTGTGCAGTTTATCACTCGCGCTATTTTGCGCGTCGCACTGTTTTGTGCAGTTCACACTCGCGCTGTTTTGCGCGTCGCACTGTTTTTTGCAGTTTATCACTCATGCTATTTTGCGCGTCGCAATGTTTTGTGCAGTTTATCACTCGCGCTATTTTGCGCGTCGCACTGTTTTGTGCAGTTTATCACTCGCGCTCTTTTGCGCGTCGCACTGTTTTTTACAGTTTATCACTCGTGCTATTTTGCGCGTCGCACTGTTTTGTGCTGTTTATCACTCGTGCTATTTTGCGCGTCGCACTGTTTTCTGCATTTCACAGTCGCGCCATTTTGCGCGTCGCACTGTTTTGTGCAGTTTGTCACTCGCGCTATTTTGCGAGTCGCACTGTTTTGTGCAGTTCACACTCGCGCTGTTCTGCGCGTCGCACTGTTTTGTGCAGTTTATCACTCGCGCTGTTTTGCGCGTCGCACTGTTTTGTGCAGTTCACACTCGCGCTATTTTGCGCGTCGCACTGTTTTTTGCAGTTTATCACTCGCGCTATTTTGCGCGTCGCACTGTTTTGTGCAGTTCACACACGCGCTATTTTGCGCGTCGCACTATTTTTTGCAGTTTATCATTCGCGCTATTTTGCGAGGCGCACTATTTTGTGCTGTTCACACTCGCGCTGTTCTGCGCATCGCACTGTTTTGTGCAGTTTATCACTCGCGCTATTTTGCGCGTCGCACTGTTTTGTGCAGTTCACACTCGCGCTATTTTGCAAGTCACACAATTTTTTGCTGTTTATCACTCACGCTATTGTGCGAGTCGCACTGTTTTGTGCAGTTCACACTCGCGCTGTTCTGCGCGTCGCACTGTTTTGTGTAGTTTATCACTTGCGCTATTTTGCGCGTCTCACTGTTTTGTGCAGTTCACACTCACGCTATTTTGCGCGTCGCACTGTTTTTTGTAGTTTATCACTCGCGCTATTTTGCGCGTCGCACTGTTTTGTGCAGTTCACACTCGCGCTGTTTTGCGCGTCGCACTATGTTGTGCAGTTCACACTCGCGCTATTTTGCGCGTCGCGCTGTTTTTTGCAGTTTATCACTCGCGCTATTTTGCGCGTCGCACTGTGTTGTGCAGTTTATCACTCGCGCTATTTTGCGCGTCGCACTGTTTTGTGCAGTTCACAGTCGCGTTATTATGCACGTCGCACTGTTTTGTGCAGTTTGTCACTCGCGCTATTTTGCGCGTCGCACTGTTTTGTGCAGTTTATCACTCGCGCTATTTTGCGCGTCGCACTGTTTTGTGCAGTTCACACTCGAGCTGTTTTGCGCGTCGCACTGTTTTATGCAGTTTATCACTCGCGCTATTTTGCGCGTCGCACTGTTTTGTGCAGTTCAGACTCGCGCTATGTTGCGCGTCGCACTGTTTTTTGGAGTTTATCACTCGCGCTATTTTGCGCGTCACACTGTTTTGTGCAGTTCACACTCGCGCTATTTTGCGCGTCGCACTGTTTTTTGCAGTTTATCACTCGCGCTATTTTGCGCGTCGCACTGTTTTTTGCAGTTCACACACGCGCTATTTTGCGCGTCGCACTGTTTTTTGCAGTTTATCACTCGCGCTATTTTGCGCGTCGCACTATTTTTTGCAGTTTATCACTCGCGCTATTTTGCGCGTCGCACTGTTTTGTGCAGTTCACACTCGCGCTATTTTGCGCGTCGCACTATTTTTTGCAGTTTATCACTCGCGCTATTTTGCGAGTCGCACTGTTTTGTGCAGTTCACACTCGCGCTGTTCTGCGCGTCGCACTGTTTTGTGCAGTTTATCACTCGCGCTATTTTGCGCGTCGCACTGTTTTGTACAACTTACCACTCGCGCTATTTTGCACGTCGCACTGTTTTGTGCAGTTCACACTCGCGCCATTTTGCGCGTCGAATTGTTTTTTGCAGTTTATCACTCGCGCTATTTTGCGCTTCGCACTGTTTTGTGCAGTTTATCACTCGCGCTATTTTGCGCGTCGCACTGTTTTGTGCAGTTCACACTCGCGCTGTTTTGCGCGTCGCACTGTTTTGTGCAGTTTATCACTCGCGCTATTTTGCACGTCGCACAGTTTTGTACAGCTTATCACTCGCGCTATTTTGCACGTCGCACTGTTTTGTGCAGTTCACACTCGCGCTGTTTTGCGCGTCGCACTGTTTTGTGCAGTTTATCACTCGTGCTATTTTGCGCGTAACACTGTTTTGTGCAGTTCACACTCGCGCTATTTTGCGCGTTGTACTATTTTTTGCAGTTTATCATTCGCGCTATTTTGCGAGGCACACTGTTTTGTGCAGTTCACACTCGCGTTCTTCTGCACGTCGCACTGTTTTGTGCAGTTTATCACTCGCGCTATTTTGCACGTCGCACTGGTTTGTGCAGTTCACACTCGCGCTATTTTGAAAGTCGCACTATTTTTTGCAGTTTATCACTCACGCTATTGTGCGAGTCGCACTGTTTTGTGCAGTTGACACTCGCGCTGTTCTGCGCGTCGCACTGTTTTGTGCAGTTTATCACTCGCGCTATTTTGCGCGTCGCACTGTTTTGTGCAGTTCACACTCGAGCTGTTTTGCGCGTCGCACTGTTTTGTGCAGTTTATCACTCGCGCTATTTTGCGCGTCGCACTGTTTTGTGCAGTTCAGACTCGCGCTATGTTGCGCGTCGCACTGTTTTTTGCAGTTTATCACTCGCGCTATTTTGCGCGTCACACTGTTTTGTGCAGTTCACACTCGCGCTATTTTGCGCGTCGCACTGTTTTTTGCAGTTTATCACTCGCGCTATTTTGCGCGTCGCACTGTTTTGTGCAGTTCACACTCGCGCTATTTTGCGCGTCGCACTGTTTTGTGCAGTTCACACTCGCGCTATTTTGCGCGTCGCACTGTTTTGTGCAGTTCACACTCGCGCTATTTTGCGCGTCGCACTGTTTTTTGCAGTTTATCACTCGCGCTATTTTGCGCGTCGCACTGTTTTGTGCAGTTCACACTCGCGCTATTTTGCGCGTCGCACTATTTTTTGCAGTTTATCACTCGCGCTATTTTGCGAGTCGCACTGTTTTGTGCAGTTCACACTCGCGCTGTTCTGCGCGTCGTACTGTTTTGTGCAGTTTATCACTCGCGCTATTTTGCGCGTCGCACTGTTTTGTACAACTTATCCCTCGCGCTATTTTGCACGTCGCACTGTTTTGTGCAGTTCACACTCGCGCTATTTTGCGCGTCGAATTGTTTTTTGCAGTTTATCACTCGCGCTATTTTGCGCGTCGCACTGTTTTGTGCAGTGCACACTCGCGCTGTTTTGCGCGTCGCACTGTTTTGTGCAGTTTATCACTCGCGCTATTTTACGCGTCGCACTGTTTTGTGCAGTTCAGGCTCGCGCTATGTTGCGCGTCGCACTGTTTTTTGCAGTTTATCACTCGCGCTATTTTGCGCGTCGCACTGTTTTGTGCAGTTCGCAGTCGCGCTATTTTACACGTCGCACTGTTTTGGGCAGTTTGTCACTCGCGCTATTTTGCGCGTCGCACTGTTTTGCGCGTCGCACTGTTTTGTGCAGTTTATCACTCACGCTATTTTGCGCGTCGCACTGTTTTGTGCAGTTAACACTCGCGCTATTTTGCGCGTCGCACTGTTTTTTGCAGTTTATCACTCGCGCTATTTTGCGCGTCGCACTGTTTTGTGCAGTTCACACTCGCGCTATTTTGCGCGTCGCACTATTTTTTGCAGTTTATCACTCGCGCTATTTTGCGAGTCGCACTGTTTTGTGCAGTTCACACTCGCGCTATTCTGCGCGTCGTACCGTTTTGTGCAGTTTATCACTCGCGCTATTTTGCGCGTCGCACTGTTTTGTACAGCTTATCACTCGCGCTATTTTGCACGTCGCACTGTTTTGCGCGTCGCACTGTTTTGTGCAGTTCACACTCGCGCTATTTTGCGTGTCGCATTGTTTTTTGCAGTTTATCACTCGCGCTATTTTGCGCGTCGCACTGTTTTGTGCAGTTTATCACTCGCGCTATTTTGCGCGTCGCACTGTTTTGTGCAGTTCACACTCGCGCTGTTTTGCGCGTCGCACTGTTTTGTGCAGTTTATCACTCGCGCTATTTTGCGCGTCGCACTGTTTTGTACAGCTTATCACTCGCGCTATTTTGCACGTCGCACTGTTTTGTGCAGTTCACACTCGCGCTATTTTGCGCGTCGAATTGTTTTTTGCAGTTTATCACTCGCGCTATTTTGCGCGTCGCACTGTTTTTTGCAGTTCATCACTCGCGCTATTTTGCGCGTCGCACTGTTTTGTGCAGTTCACACTCGCGCTATTTTGCGCGTCGCACTCTTTTTTGCAGTTTATCATTCGCGCTATTTTGCGAGCCGCACTGTTTTGTGCAGTTTATCACTCGCGCTATTTTTCGCGTCGCACTGTTTTGTGCAGTTTATCACTCGTGCAATTTTGCGCATAACACTGTTTTGTGCAGTTCACACTCGCGCTATTTTCCGCGTCGCACGGTTTTTTGCAGTTTATCACTCGCGCTATTTTGCGCGTCGCACTGTTTTGTGCAGTTCACACTCGCGCTATTTTGCGCGTCGCGCTGTTATTTGCAGTTTATCACTCGCGCTATTTTGCGCGTCGCACTGTTTTGTGCAGTTTATCACTCGCGCTATTTTGCGCGTCGCACTGTTTTGTACAGCTTATCACTCGCGCTATTTTGCACGTCGCACTGTTTTGTGCAGTTCACACTCGCGCTGTTTTGCGCGTCGCACTGTTTTGTGCAGTTTATCACTCGTGCTATTTTGCGCGTAACACTGTTTTGTGCAGTTCACACTCGCGCTATTTTGCGCGTCGCACTGTTTTTTGCAGTTTATCACTCGCGCTATTTTGCGCGTCGCACTGTTTTGTGCAGTTCACACTCGCGCTATTTTGCGCGTCGCACTATTTTTTGCAGTTTATCATTCGTGCTATTTTGCGAGGCGCACTGTTTTGTGCAGTTCACACTCGCGCTGTTCTGCGTGTCGCACTGGTTTGTGCAGTTTATCACTCGCACTATTTTGCGCGTCGCACTGTTTTGTGCAGTTCACACTCGCGCTATTTTGCAAGTCGCACTATTTTTTGCAGTTTATCACTCACGCTATTGTGCGAGTCGCACTGTTTTGTGCAGTTCACACTCGCGCTGTTCTGCGCGTCGCACTGTTTTGTGTAGTTTATCACTTGCGCTATTTTGCGCGTCTCACTGTTTTGCGCAGTTCACACTCGCGCTAATTTGCGCGTCGCACTGTTTATTGCAGTTTATCACTCGCGCTATTTTGCGCGTCGCACTGTTTTGTGCAGTTCACACTCGCGCTATTTTGCGCGTCGCGCTGTTTATTGCAGTTTATCACTCGCGCTATTTTGCGCGTCGCACTGTTTTGTGCAGTTTATCACTCGCGCTATTTTGCGCGTCGCACTGTTTTGTACAACTTATCACTCGCGCTATTTTGCACGTCGCACTGTTTTGTGCAGTTCACACTCGCGCTATTTTGCGCGTCGAATTGTTTTTTGCAGTTTATCACTCGCGCTATTTTGCGCGTCGCACTGTTTTGTGCAGTTCACACTCGCGCTGTTTTGCGCGTCGCACTGTTTTGTGCAGTTTATCACTCGCGCTGTTTTGCGCGTCGCACTGTTTTGTGCAGTTTATCACTCGCGCTGTTTTGCGCGTCGCACTGTTTTGTACAGCTTATCACTCGCGCTATTTTGCACGTCGCACTGTTTTGTACAGCTTATCACTCGCGCTATTTTGCACGTCGCACTGTTTTGTGCAGTTCACACTCGCGCTATTTTGCGCGTCGAATTGTTTTTTGCAGTTTATCACTCGCGCTATTTTGCGCGTCGCACTATTTTTTGCAGTTTATCACTCGTGCTATTTTGCGCGTCGCACTGTTTTGTGCAGTTTATCACTCGCGCTATTTTGCGCGTCGCACTGTTTTGTGCAGTTCACAGTCGCGCCATTTTGCGCGTCGCACTGTTTTGTGCAGTTTGTCACTCGCGCTATTTTGCGCGTCGCACTGTTTTGTGCAGTTCACAGTCGCGCTGTTTTGCGCGTCGCACTGTTTTGTGCAGTTTATCACTCGCGCTATTTTGCGCGTCGCACTGTTTTGTGCAGTTTAGGCTCGCGCTATGTTGCGCGTCGCACTGTTTTTTGCAGTTTATCACTCGCGCTATTTTGCGCGTCGCACTGTTTTGTGCAGTTCACAGTCGCGCTATTTTACACGTCGCACTGTTTTGGGCAGTTTGTCACTCGCGATATTTTGCGCGTCGCACTGTTTTGCGCGTCGCACTGTTTTGTGCAGTTTATCACTCACGCTATTTTGCGCGTCGCACTGTTTTGTGCAGTTCACACTAGCGCTATTTTGCGCGTCGCACTATTTTTTGCAGTTTATCACTCGCGCTATTTTGCGAGTCGCACTGTTTTGTGCAGTTCACACTCGTGCTGTTCTGCGCGTCGCACTGTTTTGTGCAGTTTATCACTCGCGCTATTTTGCGCGTCGCACTGTTTTGTACAGCTTATCACTCGCGCTATTTTGCACGTCGCACTGTTTTGTGCAGTTCACACTCGCGCTATTTTGCGCGTCGAAATGTTTTTTGCAGTTTATCACTCGCGCTATTTTGCGCGTCGCACTGTTTTGTGCAGTTTATCACTCGCGCTATTTTGCGCGTCGCACTGTTTTGTGCAGTTCACACTCGCGCTGTTTTGCGCGTCGCACTGTTTTGTGCAGTTTTTCACTCGCGCTATTTTGCGCGTCGCACTGTTTTGTACAGCTTATCACTCGCCCTATTTTGCACGTCGCACTGTTTTGTGCAGTTCACACTCGCGCTATTTTGCGCGTCGAATTGTTTTTTGCAGTTTATCACTCGCGCTATTTTGCGCGTCGCACTGTTTTGTGCAGTTTATCACTCGCGCTATTTTACGCGTCGCACTGTTTTGTGCAGTTCACACTCGCGCTATTTTGCGCGTCGCACTATTTTTTGCAGTTTATCACTCGCGCTATTTTGTGAGTCGCACTGTTTTGTGCAGTACACACTCGCACTGTTCTGCGCGTCGCACTATTTTGTGCTGTTTATCACTTGCGCTATTTTGCGCGTTGCACTGTTTTCTGCAGTTCACACTCGCGCTATTTTACGCGTCGCACTGTTTTTTGCAGTTTATCACTCGCGCTATTTTGCGCGTCGCACTATTTTGTGCAGTTTATCACTCGCGCTATTTTGCGCGTCGCACTATTTTGGGCAGTTCAAAGTCGCGCTATTTTGCACGTCGCACTGTTTTGTGCAGTTTGTCACTCGCGCTATTTTGCGCGTCGCACTGTTTTGTGCAGTTCACACTGGCGCTATTTTGCGCGTCGCACTGTTTTGTGCAGTTCACACTCGCGCTGTTCTGCGCGTCGCACTGTTTTGTGCAGTTTATCACTCGCGCAATTTTACGCGTCGCACTGTTTTGTGCAGTTCACACTCGCGCTATTTTGCGCGTCGCACTGTTTTGTGCAGTTTATCACCCGCGCTATTTTGCGCGTCGCACTGTTTTGTGCAGTTCATACTCGCGCTGTTCTGCACGTCGCACTGTTTTGTGCAGTTTATCACTCGCGCTATTTTGCGCGTCGCACTGTTTTGTGCAGTTCACACTCGAGCTGTTTTGCACGTCGCACTGTTTTGTGCAGTTTATCACTCGCGCTATTTTGCGCGTCGCACTGTTTTGTGCAGTTCATACTCGCGCTATGTTGCGCTTCGCACTGTTTTTTGCAGTTTATCACTCGCGCTATTTTGCGCGTCGCACTGTTTTGTGCAGTTCACAGTCGCGCTATTTTACACGTCGCACTGTTTTGGGCAGTTTGTCACTCGCGATATTTTGCGCGTCGCACTGTTTTGCGCGTCGCACTGTTTTGTGCAGTTTATCACTCACGCTATTTTGCGCGTCGCACTGTTTTGTGCAGTTCACACTAGCGCTATTTTGCGCGTCGCACTATTTTTTGCAGTTTATCACTCGCGCTATTTTGCGAGTCGCACTGTTTTGTGCAGTTCACACTCGCGCTGTTCTGCGCGTCGCACTGTTTTGTGCAGTTTATCACTCGCGCTATTTTGCGCGTCGCACTGTTTTGTACAGCTTATCACTCGCGCTATTTTGCACGTCGCACTGTTTTGTGCAGTTCACACTCGCGCTATTTTGCGCGTCGAATTGTTTTTTGCAGTTTATCACTCGCGCTATTTTGCGCGTCGCACTGTTTTGTGCAGTTTATCACTCGCGCAATTTTGCGCGTCGCACTGTTTTGTGCAGTTCACACTCGCGCTGTTTTGCGCGTCGCACTGTTTTGTGCAGTTTTTCACTCGCGCTATTTTGCGCGTCGCACTGTTTTGTACAGCTTATCACTCGCGCTATTTTGCACGTCGCACTGTTTTGTGCAGTTCACACTCGCGCTATTTTGCGCGTCGAATTGTTTTTTGCAGTTTATCACTCGCGCTATTTTGCGCGTCGCACTGTTTTGTGCAGTTTATCACTCGCGCTATTTTGCGCGTCGCACTGTTTTGTGCAGTTCACACTCGCGCTATTTTGCGCGTCGCACTATTTTTTGCAGTTTATCACTCGCGCTATTTTGCGAGTCGCACTGTTTTGTGCAGTACACACTCGCACTGTTCTGCGCGTCGCACTATTTTGTGCTGTTTATCACTTGCGCTATTTTGCGCGTTGCACTGTTTTCTGCAGTTCACACTCGCGCTATTTTACGCGTCGCACTGTTTTTTGCAGTTTATCACTCGCGCTATTTTGCGCGTCGCACTATTTTGTGCAGTTTATCACTCGCGCTATTTTGCGCGTTGCACTATTTTGGGCAGTTCAAAGTCGCGCTATTTTGCACGTCGCACTGTTTTGTGCAGTTTGTCACTCGCGCTATTTTGCGCGTCGCACTGTTTTGTGCAGTTCACACTTGCGCTATTTTGCGCGTCGCACTGTTTTGTGCAGTTCACAATCGCGCTGTTCTGCGCGTCGCATTGTTTTGTGCAGTTTATCACTCGCGCAATTTTACGCGTCGCACTGTTTTGTGCAGTTCACACTCGCGCTATTTTGCGCGTCGCACTGTTTTGTGCAGTTTATCACTCGCGCTATTTTGCGCGTCGCACTGTTTTGTGCAGTTCACACTCGCGCTGTTCTGCACGTCGCACTGTTTTGTGCAGTTTATCACTCGCGCTATTTTGCGCGTCGCACTGTTTTGTGCAGTTCACACTCGAGCTGTTTTGCACGTCGCACTGTTTTGTGCAGTTTATCACTCGCGCTATTTTGCGCGTCGCACTGTTTTGTGCAGTTCATACTCGCGCTATGTTGCGCGTCGCACTGTTTTTTGCAGTTTATCACTCGCGCTATTTTGCGCGTCGCACTGTTTTGTGCAGTTCACAGTCGCGCTATTTTACACGTCGCACTGTTTTGTGCAGTTTGTCACTCGCGCTATTTTGCGCGTCGCACTGTTTTGCGCGTCGCACTGTTTTGTGCAGTTTGTCACTCACGCTATTTTGCGCGTCGCACTGTTTTGTGCAGTTCACACTCGCGCTATTTTGCGCGTCGCACTGTTTTTTGCAGTTTATCACTCGCGCTATTTTGCGCGTCGCACTGTTTTGTGCAGTTCACACTCGCGCTATTTTGCGCGTCGCACTGTTTTTTGCAGTTTATCACTCGTGCTATTTTGCGCGTCGCACTGTTTTTGCAGTTCACACTCGCGCTATTTTGCGCGTCGCACTGTTTTTTGCAGTTTATCACTCGCGCTATTTTGCGCGTCGCACTGTTTTGTGCAGTTCACACTCGCGCTATTTTGCGCGTCGCACTGTTTTTTGCAGTTTATCACTCGTGCTATTTTGCGCGTCGCACTGTTTTGTGCAGTTCACACTCGCGCTATTTTGCGCGTCGCACTGTTTTTTGCAGTTTATCACTCGCGCTATTTTGCGCGTCGCACTGTTTTGTGCAGTTCACACTCGCGCTATTTTGCGCGTCGCACTATTTTTTGCAGTTTATCACTCGCGCTATTTTGCGAGTCGCACTGTTTTGTGCAGTTCACACTCGCGCTGTTCTGCGCGTCGCACTGTTTTGTGCAGTTTATCACTCGCGCTATTTTGCGCGTCGCATTGTTTTGTACAACTTATCACTCGCGCTATTTTGCACGTCGCGTTGTTTTGTGCAGTTCACACTCGCGCTATTTTGCGTGTCGAATTGTTTTTTGCAGTTTATCACTCGCGCTATTTTGTGCTTCGCACTATTTTGTGCAGTTTATCACTCGCGCTATTTTGCGCGTCGCACTGTTTTGTGCAGTTCACACTCGCGCTGTTTTGCGCGTCGCACTGTTTTGTGCAGTTTATCACTCGCGCTATTTTGCGCGTCGCACAGTTTTGTACAGCTTATCACTCGCGCTATTTTGCACGTCGCACTGTTTTGTGCAGTTCACACTCGCGCTGTTTTGCGCGTCGCACTGTTTTGTGCAGTTTATCACTCGTGCTATTTTGCGCGTAACACTGTTTTGTGCAGTTCACACTCGCGCTATTTTGCGCGTCGCACTATTTTTTGCAGTTTATCATTCGCGCTATTTTGCGAGGCGCACTATTTTGTGCAGTTCACACTCGCGTTGTTCTGCGCGTCGCACTGTTTTGTGCAGTTTATCACTCGCGCTATTTTGCACGTCGCACTGGTTTGTGCAGTTCACATTCGCGCTATTTTGCAAGTCGCACTATTTTTTGCAGTTTATCACTCACGCTATTGTGCGAGTCGCACTGTTTTGTGCAGTTCACACTCGCGCTGTTCTGCGCGTCGCACTGTTTTGTGCAGTTTATCACTCGCGCTATTGTGCGTGTCGCACTGTTTTGTGTAGTTCACACTCGCGCTGTTCTGCACGTCGCACTGTTTTGTGCAGTTTATCACTCGCGCTATTTTGCGCGTCGCACTGTTTTGTGCAGTTCACACTCGAGCTGTTTTGCGCGTCGCACTGTTTTGTGCAGTTTATCACTCGCGCTATTTTGCGCGTCGCACTGTTTTGTGCAGTTCAGACTCGCGCTATGTTGCGCGTCGCACTGTTTTTTGCAGTTTATCACTCGCGCTATTTTGTGCGTCACACTGTTTTGTGCAGTTCACACTCGCGCTATTTTGCGTGTCGCACTGTTTTTTGCAGTTTATCACTCGCGCTATTTTGCGCGTCGCACTGTTTTGTGCAGTTCACACACGCGCTATTTTGCGCGTCGCACTGTTTTTTGCAGTTTATCACTCGCGCTATTTTGCGCGTCGCACTATTTTTTGCAGTTTATCACTCGCGCTATTTTGCGCGTCGCACTGTTTTGTGCAGTTCAGACTCGCGCTATGTTGCGCGTCGCACTGTTTTTTGCAGTTTATCACTCGCGCTATTTTGTGCGTCACACTGTTTTGTGCAGTTCACACTCGCGCTATTTTGCGCGTCGCACTGTTTTTTGCAGTTTATCACTCGCGCTATTTTGCGCGTCGCACTGTTTTGTGCAGTTCACACTCGCGCTATTTTGCGCGTCGCACTGTTTTTTGCAGTTTATCACTCGTGCTATTTTGCGCGTCGCACTGTTTTGTGCAGTTCACACTCGCGCTATTTTGCGCGTCGCACTGTTTTTTGCAGTTTATCACTCGCGCTATTTTGCGCGTCGCACTGTTTAGTGCAGTTCACACTCGCGCTATTTTGCGCGTCGCACTATTTTTTGCAGTTTATCACTCGCGCTATTTTGCGAGTCGCACTGTTTTGTGCAGTTCACACTCGCGCTGTTTTGCGCGTCGCACTGTTTTGTGCAGTTTATCACTCGCGCTATTTTGCGCGTCGCACTGTTTTGTACAACTTATCCCTCGCGCTATTTTGCACGTCGCACTGTTTTGTGCAGTTCACACTCGCGCTATTTTGCGCGTCGAATTGTTTTTTGCAGTTTATCACTCGCGCTATTTTGCGCGTCGCACTGTTTTGTGCAGTGCACACTCGCGCTGTTTTGCGCGTCGCACTGTTTTGTACAGTTTATCACTCGCGCTATTATGCACGTCGCACTGTTTTGTGCAGTTCACACTCGCGCTGTTTTGCGCGTCGCACTGTTTTGTGCAGTTTATCACTCGTGCTATTTTGCGCGTAACACTGTTTTGTGCAGTTCACACTCGCGCTATTTTGCGCGTCGCACTGTTTTTTGCAGTTTATCACTCGCGCTATTTTGCGCGTCGCACTGTTTTGTGCAGTTCACACTCGCGCTATTTTGCGCGTCGCACTATTTTTTGCAGTTTATCATTCGCGCAATTTTGCGAGGCGCACTGTTTTGTGCAGTTCACACTCGCGCTGTTCTGCGCGTCGCACTGTTTTGTGCAGTTTATCACTCGCGCTATTTTGCGCGTCGCACTGTTTTGTGCAGTTCACACTCGCGCTATTTTGCAAGTCGCACTATTTTTTGCTGTTTATCACTCACGCTATTGTGCGAGTCGCACTGTTTTGTGCAGTTCACACTCGCGCTGTTCTGCGCGTCGCCCTGTTTTGTGTAGTTTATCACTTGCGCTATTTTGCGCGTCGCACTGTTTTGTGCAGTTCACACTCGCGCTATTTTGCGCGTCGCACTGTTTTTTGCAGTTTATCACTCGCGCTATTTTGCGCGTCGCACTGTTTTGTGCAGTTCACACTCGCGCTGTTTTGCGCGTCGCACTGTTTTGTGCAGTTCACACTCGCGCTATTTTGCGCGTCGCACTGTTTTTTGCTGTTTATCACTCGCGCTATTTTGCGCGTCGCACTGTTTTGTGTAGTTTATCACTCGCGCTATTTTGCGCGTCGCACTGTTTTGTACAATTTATCACTCGCGCTATTTTGCACGTCGCACTGTTTTGTGCTGTTCACACTCGTGCTATTTTGCGCGTCGAATGTTTTTTGCAGTTTATCACTCGCGCTATTTTGCGCGTCGCACTGTTTTGTGCAGTTTATCACTCGCGCTATTTTGCGCGTCGCACTGTTTTGTGCAGTGCACACTCGCGCTGTTTTGCGCGTCGCACTGTTTTGTGCAGTTTATCACTCGCGCTATTTTGCGCGTCGCACTGTTTTGCGCGCAAAATAAACTGCACAAAAAGTGCGACGCGCAAATAGCGCGAGTGTAAACTGCACAAAACAGTGCGACGCGCAAAATAGCGCGAGTGTAAACTGCACAAACACGGTGCGACGCGCAAATAGCGCGAGTGATAAACTGCACAAAACAGTGCGACGCGCAAAATAGCGCGAGTGTAAACTGCACAAAACAGTGCGACGCGCAAAATAGCGCGAGTGATAAACTGCACAAAACAGTGCGACGCGCAAAATAGCGCGAGTGTAAACTGCACAAAACAGTGCGACGCGCAAAATAGCGCGAGTGATAAACTGCACAAAACAGTGCGACGCGCAAAATAGCGCGAGTGTAAACTGCACAAAACAGTGCGACGCGCAAAATAGCGCGAGTGTAAACTGCACAAAACAGTGCGACGCGCAAAATAGCGCGAGTGATAACTGCACAAAACAGTGCGACGCGCAAAATAGCGCGAGTGATAAACTGCACAAAACAGTGCGACGCGCAAAATAGCGCGAGTGTGAACTGCACAAAACAGTGCGACGCGCAAAATAGCGCGAGTGATAAACTGCACAAAACAGTGCGACGCGCAAAATAGCGCGAGTGTAAACTGCACAAAACAGTGCGACGCGCAAAATAGCGCGAGTGTAACTGCACAAAACAGTGCGACGCGCAAAATAGCGCGAGTGATAAACTGCACAAAACAGTGCGACGCGCAAAATAGCGCGAGTGTGAACTGCACAAAACAGTGCGACGCGCAAAATAGCGCGAGTGATAAACTGCACAAAACAGTGCGACGCGCAAAATAGCGCGAGTGATAAACTGCACAAAACAGTGCGACGCGCAAAATAGCGCGAGTGTGAACTGCACAAAACAGTGCGACGCGCAAAATAGCGCGAGTGATAAACTGCACAAAACAGTGCGACGCGCAAAATAGCGCGAGTGTGAACTGCACAAAACAGTGCGACGCGCAAAATAGCGCGAGTGATAAACTGCACAAAACAGTGCGACGCGCAAAATAGCGCGAGTGTGAACTGCACAAAACAGTGCGACGCGCAAAATAGCGCGAGTGAAAACTGCACAAAACAGTGCGACGCGCAAAATAGCGCGAGTGTAACTGCACAAAACAGTGCGACGCGCAAAATAGCGCGAGTGATAAACTGCACAAAACAGTGCGACGCGCAAAATAGCGCGAGTGTAACTGCACAAAACAGTGCGACGCGCAAAATAGCGCGAGTGATAAACTGCACAAAACAGTGCGACGCGCAAAATAGCGCGAGTGATAAACTGCACAAAACAGTGCGACGCGCAAAATAGCGCGAGTGTGAACTGCACAAAACAGTGCGACGCGCAAAATAGCGCGAGTGATAAACTGCACAAAACAGTGCGACGCGCAAAATAGCGCGAGTGTGAACTGCACAAAACAGTGCGACGCGCAAAATAGCGCGAGTGATAAACTGCACAAAACAGTGCGACGCGCAAAATAGCGCGAGTGTAAACTGCACAAAACAGTGCGACGCGCAAAATAGCGCGAGTGATAAACTGCACAAAACAGTGCGACGCGCAAAATAGCGCGAGTGTGAACTGCACAAAACAGTGCGACGCGCAAAATAGCGCGAGTGATAAACTGCACAAAACAGTGCGACGCGCAAAATAGCGCGAGTGTGAACTGCACAAAACAGTGCGACGCGCAAAATAGCGCGAGTGATAAACTGCACAAAACAGTGCGACGCGCAAAATAGCGCGAGTGTAAACTGCACAAAACAGTGCGACGCGCAAAATAGCGCGAGTGATAAACTGCACAAAACAGTGCGACGCGCAAAATAGCGCGAGTGTGAACTGCACAAAACAGTGCGACGCGCAAAATAGCGCGAGTGATAAACTGCACAAAACAGTGCGACGCGCAAAATAGCGCGAGTGATAAACTGCACAAAACAGTGCGACGCGCAAAATAGCGCGAGTGTAAACTGCACAAAACAGTGCGACGCGCAAAATAGCGCGAGTGATAAACTGCACAAAACAGTGCGACGCGCAAAATAGCGCGAGTGTAACTGCACAAAACAGTGCGACGCGCAAAATAGCGCGAGTGATAAACTGCACAAAACAGTGCGACGCGCAAAATAGCGCGAGTGTAAACTGCACAAAACAGTGCGACGCGCAAAATAGCGCGAGTGATAAACTGCACAAAACAGTGCGACGCGCAAAATAGCGCGAGTGTAAACTGCACAAAACAGTGCGACGCGCAAAATAGCGCGAGTGATAAACTGCACAAAACAGTGCGACGCGCAAAATAGCGCGAGTGTAAACTGCACAAAACAGTGCGACGCGCAAAATAGCGCGAGTGATAAACTGCACAAAACAGTGCGACGCGCAAAATAGCGCGAGTGATAAACTGCACAAAACAGTGCGACGCGCAAAATAGCGCGAGTGTGAACTGCACAAAACAGTGCGACGCGCAAAATAGCGCGAGTGATAAACTGCACAAAACAGTGCGACGCGCAAAATAGCGCGAGTGTGAACTGCACAAAACAGTGCGACGCGCAAAATAGCGCGAGTGATAAACTGCACAAAACAGTGCGACGCGCAAAATAGCGCGAGTGTAAACTGCACAAAACAGTGCGACGCGCAAAATAGCGCGAGTGATAAACTGCACAAAACAGTGCGACGCGCAAAATAGCGCGAGTGTGAACTGCACAAAACAGTGCGACGCGCAAAATAGCGCGAGTGATAAACTGCACAAAACAGTGCGACGCGCAAAATAGCGCGAGTGTGAACTGCACAAAACAGTGCGACGCGCAAAATAGCGCGAGTGATAAACTGCACAAAACAGTGCGACGCGCAAAATAGCGCGAGTGATAAACTGCACAAAACAGTGCGACGCGCAAAATAGCGCGAGTGTAAACTGCACAAAACAGTGCGACGCGCAAAATAGCGCGAGTGATAAACTGCACAAAACAGTGCGACGCGCAAAATAGCGCGAGTGATAACTGCACAAAACAGTGCGACGCGCAAAATAGCGCGAGTGTAAACTGCACAAAACAGTGCGACGCGCAAAATAGCGCGAGTGTGAACTGCACAAAACAGTGCGACGCGCAAAATAGCGCGAGTGATAAACTGCACAAAACAGTGCGACGCGCAAAATAGCGCGAGTGTAAACTGCACAAAACAGTGCGACGCGCAAAATAGCGCGAGTGATAAACTGCACAAAACAGTGCGACGCGCAAAATAGCGCGAGTGTGATAACTGCACAAAACAGTGCGACGCGCAAAATAGCGCGAGTGATAAACTGCACAAAACAGTGCGACGCGCAAAATAGCGCGAGTGTGAACTGCACAAAACAGTGCGACGCGCAAAATAGCGCGAGTGATAAACTGCACAAAACAGTGCGACGCGCAAAATAGCGCGAGTGATAAACTGCACAAAACAGTGCGACGCGCAAAATAGCGCGAGTGTGAACTGCACAAAACAGTGCGACGCGCAAAATAGCGCGAGTGTGAACTGCACAAAACAGTGCGACGCGCAAAATAGCGCGAGTGATAAACTGCACAAAACAGTGCGACGCGCAAAATAGCGCGAGTGTGAACTGCACAAAACAGTGCGACGCGCAAAATAGCGCGAGTGATAAACTGCACAAAACAGTGCGACGCGCAAAATAGCGCGAGTGTGAACTGCACAAAACAGTGCGACGCGCAAAATAGCGCGAGTGATAAACTGCACAAAACAGTGCGACGCGCAAAATAGCGCGAGTGTAACTGCACAAAACAGTGCGACGCGCAAAATAGCGCGAGTGATAAACTGCACAAAACAGTGCGACGCGCAAAATAGCGCGAGTGTGAACTGCACAAAACAGTGCGACGCGCAAAATAGCGCGAGTGATAAACTGCACAAAACAGTGCGACGCGCAAAATAGCGCGAGTGTGAAACTGCACAAAACAGTGCGACGCGCAAAATGCGCCGCACAAACAGTGCGCGGCAAAATAGCGCGAGTGATAAACTGCACAAAACAGTGCGACGCGCAAAATAGCGCGAGTGATAAACTGCACAAAACAGTGCGACGCGCAAAATAGCGCGAGTGTAACTGCACAAAACAGTGCGACGCGCAAAATAGCGCGAGTGATAAACTGCACAAAACAGTGCGACGCGCAAAATAGCGCGAGTGTGAACTGCACAAAACAGTGCGACGCGCAAAATAGCGCGAGTGATAAACTGCACAAAACAGTGCGACGCGCAAAATAGCGCGAGTGTAAACTGCACAAAACAGTGCGACGCGCAAAATAGCGCGAGTGATAACTGCACAAAACAGTGCGACGCGCAAAATAGCGCGAGTGATAAACTGCACAAAACAGTGCGACGCGCAAAATAGCGCGAGTGTAAACTGCACAAAACAGTGCGACGCGCAAAATAGCGCGAGTGATAACTGCACAAAACAGTGCGACGCGCAAAATAGCGCGAGTGATAAACTGCACAAAACAGTGCGACGCGCAAAATAGCGCGAGTGTGAACTGCACAAAACAGTGCGACGCGCAAAATAGCGCGAGTGATAAACTGCACAAAACAGTGCGACGCGCAAAATAGCGCGAGTGTAGAACTGCACAAAACAGTGCGACGCGCAAAATAGCGCGAGTGATAAACTGCACAAAACAGTGCGACGCGCAAAATAGCGCGAGTGTAAACTGCACAAAACAGTGCGACGCGCAAAATAGCGCGAGTGATAAACTGCACAAAACAGTGCGACGCGCAAAATAGCGCGAGTGTAACTGCACAAAACAGTGCGACGCGCAAAATAGCGCGAGTGATAAACTGCACAAAACAGTGCGACGCGCAAAATAGCGCGAGTGTGAACTGCACAAAACAGTGCGACGCGCAAAATAGCGCGAGTGATAAACTGCACAAAACAGTGCGACGCGCAAAATAGCGCGAGTGTGAACTGCACAAAACAGTGCGACGCGCAAAATAGCGCGAGTGATAAACTGCACAAAACAGTGCGACGCGCAAAATAGCGCGAGTGTGAACTGCACAAAACAGTGCGACGCGCAAAATAGCGCGAGTGATAAACTGCACAAAACAGTGCGACGCGCAAAATAGCGCGAGTGTGAACTGCACAAAACAGTGCGACGCGCAAAATAGCGCGAGTGATAAACTGCACAAAACAGTGCGACGCGCAAAATAGCGCGAGTGTAACTGCACAAAACAGTGCGACGCGCAAAATAGCGCGAGTGATAAACTGCACAAAACAGTGCGACGCGCAAAATAGCGCGAGTGATAACTGCACAAAACAGTGCGACGCGCAAAATAGCGCGAGTGTAAACTGCACAAAACAGTGCGACGCGCAAAATAGCGCGAGTGATAAACTGCACAAAACAGTGCGACGCGCAAAATAGCGCGAGTGTGAACTGCACAAAACAGTGCGACGCGCAAAATAGCGCGAGTGATAAACTGCACAAAACAGTGCGACGCGCAAAATAGCGCGAGTGTGAACTGCACAAAACAGTGCGACGCGCAAAATAGCGCGAGTGATAAACTGCACAAAACAGTGCGACGCGCAAAATAGCGCGAGTGTGAAACTGCACAAAACAGTGCGACGCGCAAAATAGCGCGAGTGATAAACTGCACAAAACAGTGCGACGCGCAAAATAGCGCGAGTGTGAACTGCACAAAACAGTGCGACGCGCAAAATAGCGCGAGTGATAAACTGCACAAAACAGTGCGACGCGCAAAATAGCGCGAGTGTGAACTGCACAAAACAGTGCGACGCGCAAAATAGCGCGAGTGATAAACTGCACAAAACAGTGCGACGCGCAAAATAGCGCGAGTGATAAACTGCACAAAACAGTGCGACGCGCAAAATAGCGCGAGTGTAAACTGCACAAAACAGTGCGACGCGCAAAATAGCGCGAGTGATAACTGCACAAAACAGTGCGACGCGCAAAATAGCGCGAGTGTAACTGCACAAAACAGTGCGACGCGCAAAATAGCGCGAGTGATAAACTGCACAAAACAGTGCGACGCGCAAAATAGCGCGAGTGTGAACTGCACAAAACAGTGCGACGCGCAAAATAGCGCGAGTGATAAACTGCACAAAACAGTGCGACGCGCAAAATAGCGCGAGTGTAACTGCACAAAACAGTGCGACGCGCAAAATAGCGCGAGTGATAAACTGCACAAAACAGTGCGACGCGCAAAATAGCGCGAGTGTGAACTGCACAAAACAGTGCGACGCGCAAAATAGCGCGAGTGATAAACTGCACAAAACAGTGCGACGCGCAAAATAGCGCGAGTGTAACTGCACAAAACAGTGCGACGCGCAAAATAGCGCGAGTGTAACTGCACAAAACAGTGCGACGCGCAAAATAGCGCGAGTGATAAACTGCACAAAACAGTGCGACGCGCAAAATAGCGCGAGTGTGAAACTGCACAAAACAGTGCGACGCGCAAAATAGCGCGAGTGATAAACTGCACAAAACAGTGCGACGCGCAAAATAGCGCGAGTGTGAACTGCACAAAACAGTGCGACGCGCAAAATAGCGCGAGTGATAAACTGCACAAAACAGTGCGACGCGCAAAATAGCGCGAGTGTGAACTGCACAAAACAGTGCGACGCGCAAAATAGCGCGAGTGAAAACTGCACAAAACAGTGCGACGCGCAAAATAGCGCGAGTGTAAACTGCACAAAACAGTGCGACGCGCAAAATAGCGCGAGTGATAAACTGCACAAAACAGTGCGACGCGCAAAATAGCGCGAGTGTGAACTGCACAAAACAGTGCGACGCGCAAAATAGCGCGAGTGATAAACTGCACAAAACAGTGCGACGCGCAAAATAGCGCGAGTGTAAACTGCACAAAACAGTGCGACGCGCAAAATAGCGCGAGTGTAACTGCACAAAACAGTGCGACGCGCAAAATAGCGCGAGTGATAAACTGCACAAAACAGTGCGACGCGCAAAATAGCGCGAGTGTAACTGCACAAAACAGTGCGACGCGCAAAATAGCGCGAGTGATAAACTGCACAAAACAGTGCGACGCGCAAAATAGCGCGAGTGTGAACTGCACAAAACAGTGCGACGCGCAAAATAGCGCGAGTGATAAACTGCACAAAACAGTGCGACGCGCAAAATAGCGCGAGTGTGAACTGCACAAAACAGTGCGACGCGCAAAATAGCGCGAGTGATAAACTGCACAAAACAGTGCGACGCGCAAAATAGCGCGAGTGATAACTGCACAAAACAGTGCGACGCGCAAAATAGCGCGAGTGATAAACTGCACAAAACAGTGCGACGCGCAAAATAGCGCGAGTGATAACTGCACAAAACAGTGCGACGCGCAAAATAGCGCGAGTGATAAACTGCACAAAACAGTGCGACGCGCAAAATAGCGCGAGTGATAACTGCACAAAACAGTGCGACGCGCAAAATAGCGCGAGTGTAATAACTGCACAAAACAGTGCGACGCGCAAAATAGCGCGAGTGATAAACTGCACAAAACAGTGCGACGCGCAAAATAGCGCGAGTGATAAACTGCACAAAACAGTGCGACGCGCAAAATAGCGCGAGTGTAAACTGCACAAAACAGTGCGACGCGCAAAATAGCGCGAGTGTAACTGCACAAAACAGTGCGACGCGCAAAATAGCGCGAGTGATAAACTGCACAAAACAGTGCGACGCGCAAAATAGCGCGAGTGTAAACTGCACAAAACAGTGCGACGCGCAAAATAGCGCGAGTGATAAACTGCACAAAACAGTGCGACGCGCAAAATAGCGCGAGTGTAAACTGCACAAAACAGTGCGACGCGCAAAATAGCGCGAGTGTAAACTGCACAAAACAGTGCGACGCGCAAAATAGCGCGAGTGTGAACTGCACAAAACAGTGCGACGCGCAAAATAGCGCGAGTGATAAACTGCACAAAACAGTGCGACGCGCAAAATAGCGCGAGTGTGAACTGCACAAAACAGTGCGACGCGCAAAATAGCGCGAGTGATAACTGCACAAAACAGTGCGACGCGCAAAATAGCGCGAGTGTAAACTGCACAAAACAGTGCGACGCGCAAAATAGCGCGAGTGATAAACTGCACAAAACAGTGCGACGCGCAAAATAGCGCGAGTGTAACTGCACAAAACAGTGCGACGCGCAAAATAGCGCGAGTGATAAACTGCACAAAACAGTGCGACGCGCAAAATAGCGCGAGTGTAAACTGCACAAAACAGTGCGACGCGCAAAATAGCGCGAGTGATAAACTGCACAAAACAGTGCGACGCGCAAAATAGCGCGAGTGATAAACTGCACAAAACAGTGCGACGCGCAAAATAGCGCGAGTGATAAACTGCACAAAACAGTGCGACGCGCAAAATAGCGCGAGTGAACTGCACAAAACAGTGCGACGCGCAAAATAGCGCGAGTGATAAACTGCACAAAACAGTGCGACGCGCAAAATAGCGCGAGTGTGAACTGCACAAAACAGTGCGACGCGCAAAATAGCGCGAGTGATAAACTGCACAAAACAGTGCGACGCGCAAAATAGCGCGAGTGTGAAACTGCACAAAACAGTGCGACGCGCAAAATAGCGCGAGTGATAACTGCACAAAACAGTGCGACGCGCAAAATAGCGCGAGTGATAAACTGCACAAAACAGTGCGACGCGCAAAATAGCGCGAGTGTAACTGCACAAAACAGTGCGACGCGCAAAATAGCGCGAGTGATAAACTGCACAAAACAGTGCGACGCGCAAAATAGCGCGAGTGTGAACTGCACAAAACAGTGCGACGCGCAAAATAGCGCGAGTGATAAACTGCACAAAACAGTGCGACGCGCAAAATAGCGCGAGTGTGAACTGCACAAAACAGTGCGACGCGCAAAATAGCGCGAGTGATAAACTGCACAAAACAGTGCGACGCGCAAAATAGCGCGAGTGTAAACTGCAAAAACAGTGCGACGCGCAAAATAGCGCGAGTGTGAACTGCATATACTCGCGCTATTTTGCGCGTCGCACTGTTTGTGCAGTTCACACTCGCGCTATTTTGCGCGTCGCACTGTTTTTGCAGTTTATCACTCGCGCTATTTTGCGCGTCGCACTGTTTTTGTCCAGTTTACACACTCGCGCTATTTTGCGCGTCGCACTGTTTTTGCAGTTTATCACTCGCGCTATTTTGCGCGTCGCACTGTTTTGTGCATTTATCACTCGCGCTATTTTGCGCGTCGCACTGTTTTGTGCAGTTCACACTCGCGCTATTTTGCGCGTCGCACTGTTTTGTGCAGTTTATCACTCGCGCTATTTTGCGCGTCGCACTGTTTTGTGTCAGTTCACACACTCGCGCTATTTTGCGCGTCGCACTGTTTTGTGCAGTTTATCACTCGCGCTATTTTGCGCGTCGCACTGTTTTGTGCAGTTCACACTCGCGCTATTTTGCGCGTCGCACTGTTTTTTGCAGTTTATCACTCGCGCTATTTTGCGCGTCGCACTGTTTTGTGCAGTTTATCACTCGCGCTATTTTGCGCGTCGCACTGTTTTGTGCAGTTCACACTCGCGCTATTTTGCGCGTCGCACTGTTTTGTGCAGTTTATCACTCGCGCTATTTTGCGCGTCGCACTGTTTTGTGTTCAGTTTATCACTCGCGCTATTTTGCGCGTCGCACTGTTTTGTGCAGTTCACACTCGCGCTATTTTGCGCGTCGCACTGTTTTGTGCAGTTTATCACTCGCGCTATTTTGCGCGTCGCACTGTTTTGTGCAGTTCACACTCGCGCTATTTTGCGCGTCGCACTGTTTTGTGCAGTTTATCACTCGCGCTATTTTGCGCGTCGCACTGTTTTGTGCAGTTCACACTCGCGCTATTTTGCGCGTCGCACTGTTTTTTGCAGTTTACTCACTCGCGCTATTTTGCGCGTCGCACTGTTTTGTGCAGTTTATCACTCGCGCTATTTTGCGCGTCGCACTGTTTTGTGCAGTTCACACTCGCGCTATTTTGCGCGTCGCACTGTTTTTTGTGCAGTTTTCACTCGCGCTATTTTGCGCGTCGCACTGTTTTGTGCAGTTTATCACTCGCGCTATTTTGCGCGTCGCACTGTTTTGTGCAGTTCACACTCGCGCTATTTGCGCGTCGCACTGTTTTGTGCAGTTTATCACTCGCGCTATTTTGCGCGTCGCACTGTTTTGTGCAGTTCACACTCGCGCTATTTTGCGCGTCGCACTGTTTTGTGCAGTTTATCACTCGCGCTATTTTGCGCGTCGCACTGTTTTGTGCAGTTCACACTCGCGCTATTTTGCGCGTCGCACTGTTTTTTGCAGTTTATCACTCGCGCTATTTTGCGCGTCGCACTGTTTTGTGCAGTTCACACTCGCGCTATTTTGCGCGTCGCACTGTTTTGTGCAGTTTATCACTCGCGCTATTTTTTGCGCGTCGCACTGTTTTGTGCAGTTCACACTCGCGCTATTTTGCGCGTCGCACTGTTTTG